>JAVTVJ010002499.1:0-73602 GCA_034509425.1 Eopsaltria australis
TTTCACCAGTGAAGTCAGCATCAATGATACCAGTTAAGACAAACAGTCCTTTGATGCTTGCAGAAGAGCGGCCGACTAAAAGCGCACCCACGGGCTGGCTGTCCACAATCACAGGACCACGAACACCCGAGGGGATTTTCACAGGGCGGAGGTCCGTGATAGTAATGCCTATTGCTGTTCCCAGGTCCAATCCGAGGCTTCCTCTTGTAGCGGGGGCAAGGCTGGTTGCTGGCCGAACGGCGTTGGCTGGGTGGACGGGTTGTAAACTGGAACGGCGGCAGACGAGGGCGCTGTTGTCGGTGTTGGCGCAGTGAGTGCCGTTGTCGGTGGTGGCGTAGTGAGTGTCGGGGCCGCTACTGTTGTCTGGGCGCGGCGGCCATGCGCGCTCTTCTTCCCGTTTCCCGAGCGTTTGCAGACGAGTGTGGAGTGGGAACCTGTCCTGCAGTGGTTACACCAGACTGGACGAGAACACTGTCGTCTAACATGCCCTTCCTCTCCACATCTATAACACTTGAGCACTCCTGACCCACCCCCCACCTTACCAAGGGGTCGAAGTGGCTGCAGCGCAGCAAAAGCCTGCGTGTGAGCCTGGGCTATCTTTTCTCCTATTTTGTCACTCATGGCCGTGACCATCTCAGCTAGAAATGCATGCATCCCCACCGGCACTCGGCTCATCCTTTCTAACATGACTTCAATGGAGGCATCTGCAGGCAGTGTAACTAAAATGTTTTTTGTTTGCTGAGTGCTGTTTTCGAGAACACACTGGCGTAACAGTGCCGCCTGCATCCATTGAGGCACCCCAGAAGCTGTAATAGCTTCGGAGACCTTGTCCACAAAGGCAGCAAATGATTCCTCCGTGCCCTGCTTAATGGCCATATAGGAGGGCGTGGGGGGGGCAGTACGTACACCGTCTATGGCTTCCCTTGCTGTTCGCATAGATTCTAGCAGAATGTCAGGCCCTAACTGCAGCTGCGCTATGATAGTGGACCACTGTCCATGACCCATAAGTTGTTCAGGAATGACTCCCCGCAGGGGGTCACCGTCTTGCCGAGGTTGATTAGCAACCTCGTTACAAAGCTGCTGCAAGTGAGCTTGCCACAGCAGTTGCTGCGACTGGGTCATGATCATCCTAACAATTCTCTTGATGTCCTCGGGGCACAGTATAACGCTTCCCCAAATATAATTCAACATCATTTTGGTGGGCTCCCCGTGCAGCCCAGACTGACTAGGTGTGGTACGTAACTGCGTGAGTAACTTCTAATCGATTGCCGTGTGAGTCGCTTGCTGCCTGCCATCCTGCAGGGCCTCAAACAGCACTGGAAATGCCAGTTCTGCTCGGCTCAAAGTTCTAGCGTCCTGAGCTAGTTTCACATCGCCCTCTTCCAAAGCTTTCTGCTCCACTTTCGCCCAGCTAATTCTACGTCTCCCGTTCCCAACGCGAAACGGAGCAGAGCCTCCGCCTCCGCCTCCACCCAGCAAGGGGGGGGGCGCAAGCGGCAAGGGGGGGGGCGCAAGCGGCTGCTGGCGTGCGGGCGGCTGCTCCCGCCGAGAAAGGACACCGCTTTCTGGCCCCGTGCGAAAAGGCATAAAATCGCCCGGGGTGGGGGGCAAAGCCGGCTGATCGTCCCCCTGTGGTGGTTCGGACGGCGCACAAGGAAGGGGAAGACACCCCTCCTCCGGCTGCGGCGGCGCGGACGCCGCGGCGGCCGCTAGCTCCGTGCGCGCCACGGCGGCCGCTTGCTCCGCGGAAGGAGCGGCCGCCTCCGGGGCCGCGCCGCGATCAGGCGGCGACCCTTGCACCCCCAGAACCACACACTTCCCTACGGCCGGCAAGCTAGGTGTTTCGTTCCCAATGCCGAGCATTCCCGGGATAGGGTGCTCCCCTCCCGGGGTCCCCCCGCTCCCTTCAGTGACCCCTTCTAACTTTTCCATGGCGACGGCAGCAACTTTTTTCTCAGTCTGGTACCTCTGCAAACAGGTCGTTACCTCCCTCCAGGGCTTCCCAAGTTTCGCGCATGCTTTGTTGCTGTCTAGAATTCCCTCAAACAACTGATCCCCATATTTCCGCCATTCAGGCAGGTCAAAGATAGTATTAGGGTCCTTGAAGCAACCCTTTTCTACACCTAACGTAACTAAGCCTGTCACCTGTTTTAAGGTGTCTTTGCTAACTCCCCGCTTTTCTAAAAAGCGTGTGTCCTGGGTTAGGCCAGAGGGGTCAAAATCTAGGAAGTGATCTGGGCTGCAGGAATGCAGGAAGAAATACAACTTCCTTCCTGCGAGAGAGAGAGAGCCAATAATCAGGTAGTTTTAAGAATTGATAGGTAGGTAAACCAATTAAAAAGTTGGTCCGCCTTCAAGGAAAAAACCATATATAAGCAGAGACTTTCTGACGCTCTTCCTCTTTGGACCTGCTGCTGCTGTGTAGAGAGGAGCAGCTCCTGCTTCTCTCACTGGTGAGGCTTAAGCGCTTTTCCCCTCTCTCCCCCCCCCCCCCGCCTTTCCAAAGGAGGGATGGGGGGGGGGAAGGGAGGTTTTTACGGCAGCCGTGCCGCTGCAGCCGGGCAGGCATGGGGGAGGAAACGATTGGAAATTTCAGCAAATCCAGCTCAGCCGGTGTGTCAGCTACACAAGAGGGAGAGCCGGGCCAGGCAAGGACCGGGCCGGACTCCATCCAGCTCGGGCCAGGCCCTGCCCTGTCATCCCGGGCCCAGATGGCCCTACCAGGCCGAGCCAGCTCCGCAGAGCCGGGCAGAGACTCTTGAGAACGTCTGGCATCCAGCTCGGACCTGTTCAAGCAGCCCGGCAAAGAGCACGTGATCCTCACACTGCCGGAGAGAGAGAGAGACAGAGATTAACTCTCTCCATGCCTGGACTAAACTCACAGACACCCATCCTTCCTCGCAGAGAGAGGGACGAGTGAGGACATCGACATAGTACAGCGCAGAGACTTTACAGTCAGTGAGGAAAGCAGAACTGATACTCACAAGGGGGTGCATGGGAAGTTGCTTCAAGAGTGAAGCTGAAAACTCTTTTGGAGAACCATGGTTGGGGACTGAGCTAATAAATTCTCTGTAATATAAGAAGATATAGTCCAAAGGGGGATGTGAGGTTCTTATTGCAGCCAATGAACTGAAATACCTAAGTACAGACAAGTAAGTGTTGAAAAAGTACAGCCTGATGAGAAACTAGAACCAAGAGAGAGGAGAGGCTGTGACTCAGAGCCCTGGTCCCAGGGAGAATGCTAGAGAACCTGAGTTGTCAGGAGAACCTGTGCTGCTAAGCACAGAAGAAAGGATTTTTCTTTGTTGCTGCAATTGAACTAAGCATCCTTAAAACAGGTACCCTGTGGACTGTTCATAACCCACCATAGTAGCTGTGGGAAGGCTACTGGTGTGGGAGAGATTCACCATTAAGTTGGACTTTGCTCCGGGCGGCGGTTAATGGTGAGGCAGAAGACCCATAAATAAAAACTGTATTTTTCTTACAGAAGATCCATGGTGTAAGCAAAAGAAACTTCTCTTCCTAAATGAACTGGAACAAGAGCGGTTTCTGAGGTGGTAAACTGACTGGAAGTCAAAGTGTTGTCTTTTGTATGTTGTCAGGGAGAATGAAATGGAGAGGTGGGGAAGGAGGGGTGGTCTGGGGAGTTTGTTCTGGTTTTTTTTTCTTGAGTTTTTGTTTTCCTTTTTTCCCTTTGTCTTAGATATACTAATAAAACTTCTTTGTACTTTATAAAGTTTGAGCCTGCTTTGCCTACTACTAATCCTTATCTCACAACAAGCAATCAAGTAAATTTAGGTAAGTGTGCTGGCATTTAGCCACAAACCTGAATAAGCAAACTAAAACCACGACATTCAATGGTGCATTGGCCGGGAAATCGAACCAAATAATGGGCAAATTGATGGGAGTTTTGAGATAAGGATTGATTAGGAGAAATAATAGGCAAAGCATGTATTAAAATACAAGATAAAGTAAATGGTAGTAGAAACTGTGTATTGTAGTAGTCATATAAAGTCTAGAGGTGGAGGGTTGTGTAAGAAGCTTTCTGCTTAGTTTAGTAATTTTTCTTATTCTAAGTAAAGATTGTATAATTAATGTAATTTTGATAATAAGTCTTATATATGGTTTTTCCTGAAGGCGAGAGGTGGAATGTCCTGGGTTAGGCCAGAGGGGTCAAAATCTAGGAAGTGATCTGAGCTGCAAGAATGCAGGAAGAAATACAACTTCCTTCCTGCGAGAGAGAGAGCCAATAATCAGGTAGTTTTAAGAATTGATAGGTAGGTAAACTAATTAAAAAGTTAGTCCGCCTTCAAGGAAAAAACCATATATAAGCAGAGACTCTCTGACGCTCTTCCTCTTTGGACCTGCTGCTGCTGTGTAGAGAGGAGCAGCTCCTGCTTCTCTCACTGGTGAGGCCCAAGCGCTTTCCTCCCCCCCCCCCCCCGCCTTTCCAAAGGAGAGATGGGGGGGGGAAGGGAGGTTTTTACGGCAGCCGTGCCGCTGCAGCCGGGCAGGCATGGGGGAGGAAACGATTGGAATTTTCAGCAAATCCAGCTCAGCCGGTGTGTCAGCTACACAAGAGGGAGAGCCGGGCCAGGCAAGGACCGGGCCGGACTCCATCCAGCTCAGGCCAGGCCCTGCCCTGTCACCCCGGGCCCAGATGGCCCCACCAGGCCGAGCCAGCTTGGCAGAGCCAGGCAGAGACTCTGAGAGCGTCTGGCATCCAGCTCGGACCTGTTCAAGCAGCCCGGCAAAGAGCACGTGATCCTCACACTGCCGGAGAGAGAGAGACCGAGATTAACTCTCTCCATGCCTGGACTAACTTCTCTTCCATGCCTGGACTTAACTACAGACACCCATCCTTCCTCGCAGAGAGAGGAACGAGTTAAGACATCTACATAGTGCAGCGCAGAGACTTTACAGTCAGTGAAGAAAGCAGAACTAATACCTAGAGGGAGGTGCATGGGAAGTTGCTTCAAGAGTGAAGCTGAAAACTCTTTTAGAGAACCATAGTTGGAGACTGAGCTAATAAATTCTCTGTAATATATAAAAATATAGTCCAAAAGGGGATGTGAGGTTCTTATTGCAGCCAATGAACTGAAATACCTAAGTACAGACAAGTAAATGTTGATTGTGTGGAGAAGTAGAATAAGAGAGAGAGCAGGCTGGTGACATGGGTACGATGCTAGAGAACCTGAGTTGTCAAGAGAACCTGTGTTGCTAAGCACAGAAGAAGGAATTTTCTTTGTTGCTGCAATTGAACTAGACATCCTTAAAACAGGTACCCTGTAGACTGTTCATAACCCACCAGAGTGGCTGTGGGAAGGCTACTGGTGTGGGAGAGATCCACCATTAAGCTAGACTTTACTCCGGGCGGCGGTTAATAGTGAGGCAAAAAACCCATAAAAACTGTATTTTTCTTACAAAAGATCCATAGTGTAAGCAAAAGAAACTTCTCTCCCTAAATGAACTAGAACAAGAGCTGTTTCTGAGGTGGTAAACTGACTAGAGGTCAAAGTGTTGTCTTCTGTATGTTGTCAGGGAGAATGAAATAGAGAGGTGGGGAAGGAGGGGTGGTCTAAAGAGTTTGTTCTGGTTTTTTTTTTTTTCTTGAGTTTTTGTTTTTCCTTTTTTCCCTTTGTCTTAGATATATTAATAAAACTTCTTTGTACTTTATAAAGTTTGAGCCTGCTTTGCCTACTCCTAATCCTTATCTCACAACAAACAATCAAGTAAATTTAAGTAAGTGTGCTGACATTTAGCCACAAACCTAAATAAACAAACTAAAACCACGACATTCAATATCTTAGATAACTTGGGTGCTTGGCCAAGTTTTCCCATAGCTAATTCAGGATCCACAGGCATTGTTGCTATCTGCATACTTTGGACAACAGAATGGATGAATTGGATGAAGCATGGTACTAAACAGGGTAAAAACAGTAATCCAGCTGTGGAACATAATATTAAAAACCCCACCTTTTTCCACCAAGCTCCTCCCCCAAACAATTGGTCCCACCATGAAGCTTGGAGGATGGAATTCCATTTTTGGACTGGCACATGTGTCACTTTCTTAATTTTTGCAGCAAGATTTTTGATAGTTTCCCCGTAGTCATCAATTTCTACACAGCATTCAGATTCATTAAACTTTCCACAGACCCCTCCTTCTTCAGCCAACAAGTAGTCCAAAGCTATCTGGTTTTGATATACAAATGCTCGCATTTGGGAATGCTGTTTAGCCAATAATTCGAGAGCGTCAGAGGTATGATTTGACACAACTTCTACTACAGCCTGGAGTCTTATTAATTGATTTAGTAGGTAAATTGGGGTCCTATATCCCCAGCTCCCATCTTGAGCCCAAGTTGCTGGGCCATAGTATGCTATTATCCTTTCTGCAGGCCACTCGTCTTTTCCCTATTTTTGATCCCCTCCTGCTTTTGGAAATTCGAGATTTAACTCTGTCTTTTCTCTGTCTAGGGTCTTATAAAGGGGTGCTCCCAACAGATTACTCTCGGACTTTGGTAGCACAAAGAAGGAGGGTCTAATTATTCTCAACGCACAGGATCCTCTCCACCTGCGGGGTAGCTCACTGTAAGCTTTTTCCCTGTAAATCCAGCATATTCCATTAGGTGCTTTCCATGGGTCATTTACAGCTTCTGGTCTTTCCCAGTAATCTTTTAGGCCTTTTAAGGTTTGGTAAGGGTTAGCTCCAGGGCTTCTACGCCAACATAACCCAATTTGGTCAATCCATTCACAGTTTGTTCCCCTGGTCCGACTCCAATACCGGCAGGAGTTTCTGGTTGCCAGGCTTTTGAGTTATTATTTGAGTGCACTGCTAGGGTGGACATACAGGGAGTGTATTCCACTACTTCAGTATATCTTTTTCCTTCCCTGCTGATACAAACTTTTGCAATTATTCGATTATCTAAAACCCACTCCTCGGGTTGTTTTAATGTTTTAGAAATTTGAGTGTGATTCTGCCGCGTCCCTCGGGTATTCCAAGGCGAGGGCTGACCGCCAGGGTAAGGGTCAGCAACCCGAGCAGCGGTAAGTGTCCCTGGTGTCAGGTCCATGCTCGCCAGGATCCTGGGACCCTAAGCTGTGGGTTGCAGCCTTCCGCAGCAGGCAGGCAAAGGCTACAGCAGCTGCCGAAACCGTAGCAAAGCAACGGGCTCCCGAGCTGGAGTAACGACACTGAAACAAAGTATCGGGGGATCCATGCTCCGTGAGCTCTGAGGGCTGAGAGCCTCAGGGGCTGAGAGCCCAGAGCCCAGCATGCATCAGACTTTTATTGTGATCATAACAACCAATGGGATTAGGGCATCAAGGTGGGACAAGGGAGGGACAAGGGGAAGGGGGCCAATGGAGGGTATTTCGGGGAGGGGGGCTGAGAGAAGGACAAGGGGGAAAACCAACTATCTACCGAATAGAAACGAACATTCTAGAAACTGAGGGTGATAGGTGATTGACAAAACAAAAAACAAATGGGGAGAGGGCAGACAGCCCACTAAAGATCACACCCTCTCTTGGGGCTAACCATCTTTTGCTCTGCCCCAGGGGAGTCTCTACTTCTTCTTGGGCCGGTCCCACACACGGTCTTTCCGAGGGGTGGCCTTAGGGGCTGCCACAACGGCCCCCACATGATTCCATTGTAGAAGTTGTTCTGGAGCTAGACTCTCACCTCTCCATGGTCATTTCTCGGCTGATTTCAGCCCTCCACAGATCCAACAATTAGATAATCCTAATTCTGTGGCAATTTCTTGCATTAGGTTTACAAAAAGATTCTTATTTGAGGGGGGAAAACCCCAATTGTTATACTGTTGTTCTAACTGTTCATATTGTTCACTTAGTGTCTTTACCTTTTCTTGCTCTATTCTTCTCATTTTTGCCTTTTGACTCCTGTTTCTTTAATTCTTGAGCTATTTGTTTCATCCTAGTCTCTGGATCTAGCCTTTTTTCGTCTCTTGCAAAACAAAAAATTTTGTCATATCATAAGCAAATTCGTTCATCATTATCGTTGAAAAAATTAGTTATCAAGCCCTCATTACCAACAGAAAATCTTTTGTTATATTTTGTATTTTCTCCAACCTAGTATGTTTTTTCACCCAGAGTGCACGTTCTTAATTGGCTGCGATCATAGCAGGTTGTACTGACTTGGGAATATTCCAAAAACATTGTTTCTATATTCTTTCCAATTCATACAGAATGATTACATTTGTCAGGTGGGTATCACAGGCTCAACCACTCGTTTGTATAACACGAGTTAATATTTTCTTATATTTCTTCATGGACCGCACCTCTAACCACCAATTCTTAGGAATTGTTTTCGGGTCATAGTAGATTATTTCTCTTTCTAATTGACACATTTTATATTGAGTGCCATTATGTATGTAGTTTCCCTTCTCATTGCCACTTGTGCAGTCATAGTGGGTCTGGTATACCATGGTCTCTATAGCCACCTGTTCTGTTAGGGTGGTCTTAAAGTGCTGCCCACAGTCTTGGGTTGGGCTCTGCTTCTCAACACTGAGGTGATTCTTAGGGAGCAGACTGGCCATCCTGCCCATTACTAGACTCAGGACCATCAGGATTCCCCACAGACGTACTCCTCTGCCTCTGCCTACGCCCACAGGGTTGCCACCCGTGGCGAAGGAGTCCATCTTCTCGGCAGCAGGGGTATTCTTCAGGGGAACCATAAGTGGAACGAGCTGCATACCTCCTCTTAAATGTGTCCCACCTTGATAGTTTGACTGTATCGGCACTACAGGGTACCTTGTTTGACCGTCGGCACTCGATTGTTAGGGCCTGTGCCTTTGAATCTAATTTACCCCTCACTCCCTTTTTGAACAAGCGATAACACTATGGAGAGTAATTTTAATATGCCTGCGTTAGTAGTGACTACTAAGGTATGGGTGGTTAAAGCGTATTCCTTCTCCAAGCACCTTGTACAAAATTCTTTTGGTTTGTATCCCCTCTTACAACACGTAACCCAAATTTTTTGACAATAACTACACTTAAAGTGAACAAATGGATAACATTCGCACCCTGGTACCAAACAACTTATCTGATTTCCTTCAGTCATTCAGTATGTCGGTGCAGTTTTATCTCCAAGCTTCCTGGAGAAGAAGTCACTTTTCATTCAGGTGACCCCTCCCGATGTTCAATCTTCTTTACTCGAGAAGCATGCATCCAGTCCTTTTCAGCCGTTCATATTGCTATGTTTGTGGTTAGAAGTACAAGGAAAGGACCTTCCCAGTGAGGTGTTAGAGAGATTTCTTTCTAGGTTTTAATCAATACTTTATCTCCTGGTTGTAAAGCATTTCAAAGGGTGATAGCCCACTTTCAGAGTGGGGCATAGCTAACTCATAAATTCCCTTACACCTAAAAAATTTCAAAAACTGCTCTGCAAGTGCTTGGGCTCCCCAATGGGTCTGTTGATGAAGTCTTTTTAAAACCTTCCTGGTATAATTTCTAGATAATAATTTTCTTCTATTAGGTAATTTCCATTTACCTTTTTTCTACTTTCCTTTTATTTTTTCATATTCTTCAATTTCCTTTGAGGAGGGATGTGAGGGAT
Organism: Eopsaltria australis; assembly: GCA_034509425.1. Classification (NCBI taxonomy): domain Eukaryota; kingdom Metazoa; phylum Chordata; class Aves; order Passeriformes; family Petroicidae; genus Eopsaltria; species Eopsaltria australis. The sequence continues at coordinate 9,572 of JAVTVJ010002499.1, forward strand.
ATTCCTGGGTCTTATCTCCTCTTGTTAGCGTAAAAACACATAATCACAGAATGATTATATGCAGGTGCTTTTATTGGAGGGCCCTGGGAGCAGGGGTCAGTCAGACCCAAATCAAGCTCCACCATGGGTTCAAAAAATGGTTACATTTATACTCGTTCCTTTCATAAACATCATATAATCATCAGCTAATCATTAATTCAATATTGCTCTATTTGATATATTGTTTTCACTGAAGCATGAGTTTCAGCTTCGAGACTGTTTCTATTGCAGATATTGTTTTTATCCAAGCATAAGTTTCAGCCCCCCTTTCCTACTACCCTCCTAACATTTCTCATGATTGTTGCAATTGAATTATTATTCTTACTTATATTTACTAAGCAATCATTTCATTAATCTTGTTATAAGCAATCTCTACAAGAAAGCACACAGGTGCGGTTCTCATGACTACACTTATACGTAACAAAGACAACACCTAAGGCCTACCCTTAAGGCCCACAAGGCCTACCATTCCCATAACCTACTAAACTACTACAACCCCAAAATCATTTTAACTCCTATGCTATCACTCTGACTTTTGAAATATTCATCACTAATAATGTTGATTCTTAACTTCTCTATTTGTCAAATTATTTCCTCGAGTTCAAAATTGCATCCTTACTTGGTGTCCTTTTACATGTACTACTGAAATTGTTTCTGGTCCTCTAATAGCCTTTAGGATTTGTTTTATTAATTCTTCATGAACCAACCCTCGTCTGCGAGTGCTGATTAAACCTCTTTCTTGCCATATTTTCCAAAGGTGTGGGCTACCCCAAAAGTATATTTGGAATCAGTAAACATTGTCCCTCTCTTCCCTTTTAGCCTTTTAAGCGCCTGTAAAACTGCATACAACTCACAAGCCCGTGCTGACCAACTAGAACTTAGGGGTCCTGACTCTACTACTTCTCCTGACTTCCCATCTACTATCACATACCTTGACTTTCTTTTTCCTTCCAGAACCCTTGCTGATCCATCCACAAACCATTTCTTTCCATCCTCTAATTCTTCTTCTTCCAAGTCCTGTCTTATCTTTGTCTGTAATTCCATCACCTCTACACAATTCTCTAACACTCTCTTCGTCTTGATCTGTCCATTTTATTTTCTCGGCAGTCACTTTCTCATATAGAAACTTCACCTTCTCACTATACCCCTCAATCCACTGTGTATAATACCCCAAAAGTCCCAATAGCTGCCTGACTTTTTGTATGGTTAAGATAGGTGTGTTGTGCTGTCTTAGGTTACAATGGTATGTATTCTATCACCAACTCCATGGGATGTTGGGGCCAGGTGGGGCAGTGTTCCTGGCTCATCCCTGATGGCTCTGGGACATGTTTTCTAATGGGCCAGCCGTTGAAGCCAGATGGGGCATTTTGCTTTGCTCATCCCTAATAGCTCTAGTTAACGGGCCATTGAGTCCCACTGATAAACTCCATCATCCCATTGTGAGATGCTCCGCCCAGGGGGAGGGACCAATGCATCCCTATCTGGATAAAAACTGGGATTTGAAACACCACAAGTCAGCTTTTCCACTGGATTCCCAGAGGAAGACCAGACCCTTCTACACCACCACTGGACCTTCAGAGGAGAACTACACCTTTCACAGGATCATTGCTTCAACAGAACCACATCTATCACTCCCAGAGGACTGCAGCCACCTTCTAAGTGGACTACTACCAACACCCTGACCGTCAGGTTGTATTCTGATTCTGTCAGTGTTTTTGTACTTTTGCATTTTTCTATTAAATTGTAGTTCTGACTTTGAGTCTCTCACTGATTTGCTTTCAAACTCCCACATTTTATTGGCGCCCAACGTGAGGCCAGGCCCTGAGGAAAGTCAGAATTACGATTTTGTGTTCTAGAAGCTACCTATTCACCATGATACTCAACATACTTACATGTGTCCTGTACCTTGCTCTATATGTATTTCCGCAGATAGGGAACTACCTGCCTGTGGTAATGCTCCTGTGTAGGCCGGGGTATCGTATAAATGTCACTTTACTGATTTATTATGTCTATTGCATGATAACATCCGAGGCAATGAACACCAGTAGGAATATATACTCAATTTTGTTTGCTTGTCCTAGTCTGGGCTGCTACATCTGGGGCCTCCTCAACAATTGCACCCAGCCCCTAGGGGAAAGAGTAGAAAATGGTTTCTTTCAGCCTTTCAGACCTGACACAACAGTTTTTGAAAATATTGAGTTCCCTTTGGATGTCATAGATGGTATAATCTTGCTGTCAGTTCTGTTTTCTTTTCTCTCTATGACCTGCACTGTGTGTGTACACCATGCTTAGAGTCAGAACAATGCTCGATGCGGCACAGTATCCTCAGGATGAGGACAAGAAAAGCAGCAAAGCAACAGGAATCATGTCTACACAAACTGCCATAGAGGAAAAAGAGACTGAAAGAACCGATGGCATCTTCACACAAGCCATCACCAAGCCAGAACAGCCTAAGCCAGTAGCAGTTGCCCCCGTTCAGAAAAAGAAATCCAAGAGCAAATCAGCCCGCACAGCGACCGATGACGAGGAGGCTGGACCTTCGCACCAAGCAGAAGAGACGGACCCAGAGATCATCACTTGCTCTTTATCCCTGGGTGAGCTGCGTGACCTACAGAGGGAGTTCACCCACCAGACAAATGAATCCATCCTGACCTGGCTGCTTTGCATCTGGGACGCTGCAGCCAATGACACCATGCTAGATGGAAGTGAGGCCAGACAACTTGGATCCCTGACTCAGGATGTGGTCATTGACCAGGGGATCAGGAAAACCCAAGAAACTCTCAGCCTCTGGCGGCGACTGCTGGCAAGCATAAGAGACAGATACCTTTGTAAAGAAGACCTCCAGGTGCACCAAGGAAAATGGAGCACAATGGAACAAGGTATCCGATGCCTGAGAGAATTGGCCGTGCTGGACATCATTTTCTCAGAAGATGAGAGATTCCCTAAGAACCCAGATGATGTCCAATGCACGTCACAGATGTGATTGAGATTTGCACGGCTCGAACCAGAGATATACGCCCGTTGCCTGGAAACACTGCAATGGAGGGAAGGAGCGGACAAGGTGGGAGTACTGGTCAACAAACTATGAATTTATGAGAACACTGTCACTGCCCTGTTACGCACCCATGTCTCATCTGTGGAAACAAAGCTGGCTGAGCACGTCCGGAGCTTGGAAGAGAAACTCAGAAAGGAGCTGAAGCAAGAAATTCACCACATCTCACCAGAACCAACAAAAGTCTCTGCTATTAGGAGCCAACATCCCCCAGCCAGAGAAAGAAGATACACTCCATGAGGTAACCTCTGGTTTTTCCTTCAGGAGCATGGAGAAGACATGAGGAAGTGGGATAGAAAACCCACCTCTTCCTTAGCAGCCCGTGTACGTGAACTGAAAAGAGGAACAGCTACCACAAGAAGCCCACCTAGAGTCAACGCCATTCCGGTCTCTTGTGGACAGAACTCTGGACAGTATAGAAATGATGATATGACTGATCCTCTTGAAGGGACCTCAAGAACATATTTACAGGAAGAGAGCAACGCGTACCATGATCAGGAATAGAGGGGCCCTGCCTCTAGCCAGGTAGAGGAAAGGGACAACCGGATCTATTGGACTGTGTGGATCCGATGGCCTGGCACATCTGACCCACAAAGATACACGGCTTTGGTTGACACCGGCGCTCAATGTAACCTGATGCCATCAAGGCACGTGGGAACAGAATCTATTTCTATTTCTGGGGTGACAGGAGGATCCCAGCAGCTGACTGTATTGGAAGCTGAAGTGAGTTTAACTGGGAATGAGTGGCAGAAACACCCCATCTTAGAAATGGTTATTTCAAAGACCCAAAAGGACATCGTTGGGCTTTCGGGATAGCCGCAGTAGAAACAGAAGACATCCAACAGCTAAATACCTTGCCTGGTCTCTCAGATGACCCCTCTGCTGTGGGACTGCTAGAAGTTGAAGAACAGCAGGTACCAATCACCACAGCGACAGTGCACCATCGGCAGTACCGCACAGACAGAGACTCTGTGGTTCCCATCCACGAGATGATTCGTAAACTGGAGAGCCAAGGGGTGGTCAGCAAGACTCATTCACCCTTTAACAGCCCTATATGGCCAGTGCGTAAGTCCAGTGGAGAATGGAGACTGACAGTGGATTATGGTGGCCTGAATGAGGTCACACCACCACTGAGTGCTGCTGTGCCAGACATGCTGGAACTTCAGTATGAACTGGAATCCAAGGCAGCAAAGTGGTACGTGACCATCGATATTGCCAATGCCTTTTTCTCCATTCCTCTGGCAGCAGAGTGCAGGCCTCAGTTTGCTTTCACCTGGAGGGGAGTGCAATACACCTGGAACAGACTCCCCCAGGGGTGGAAACACAGCCCCACCATCTGCCATGGACTGATCCAGGCTGCACTGGAAAAGGGTGAGGCTCCAGAACATCTGCAGTACATCGACAACATCATTGTATGGGGAACATAGCAGAAGAAGTCTTTGAGAAAGAAGATCATCCAGATTCTCCTAAGAGCTGGTTTTGCCATCAAGCGAAGTAAGGTTAAGGGACCCGCTCAAGAAATCCAGTTTTTAGGAGTCAAGTGGCAAGATGGACATCGCCAAATCCCGACAGAAGTAGTCAACAAGATCACTGCTATGTCCCCACCTACGAACAAGAAGGAAACCCAGGCTTTTCTAGGAGCTGTCGGCTTTTGGAGAATGCATATCCCGGAATACAGCACAATTGTAAGCCCTCTTTACCTCGTGACACGAAAAAGAAATTATTTCCAATGGGGTCCTGAGCAACAACAAGCATTTGAACAAATTAAGCAGGAGACTGCCCATGCAGTAGCCCTTGGGCCAGTCAGAACAGGGCAGGATGCGAAAAATGTGCTCTACACTGCGGCCGGGGAGAATGGTCCATCCTGGAGCCTGTGGCAGAAGGGACCTGAAGAGGATCGAGGACGACCACTTGGGTTCTGGAGTCGGGGATACAAAGGATCTGAGGCCAGCTATACCCCAACCAAGAAAGAGATTGTTGCGGCTTATGAAGGAGTTCGAGCTGCCTCAGAAGTAATTGGCACCGAAGCACAGCTGCTTCTGGCACCCCGACTACCAGTACTGGGTTGGATGTTCAAGGGAAGGGTTTCTTCCACACATCATGCCACCGACGCCACGTGGAGCAAGTGGATTGCGCTTATCACACAGCGAGCCCGGATAGGAAACCCTAATCGCCCTGGGATTCTGAAAATTATAACAAACTGGCCTGAAGGAGAGACTTTTGGATTATCTTCTGAAGAAGAGGAGGGGCAAGTGACACGTGCCGAGGAAGCCCTACCATATAACAAGCTACCGGAGAGCAAAAGACAATATGCCCTCTTCACTGATGGTTCCTGCCGAATTGTGAGTGCTAACCGGAAGTGGAAAGCTGCTGTATGGAGCCCCACATGATGAGTTGCACAAGCTACTGAGGGAGAAAGTGGATGGAGTCAGGTCGCAGAGCTTAAAGCTGTCCAGATGGCTTTGGATATTGCTGAGTGAGAGAAGTGGCCTTGGCTCTATCTCTACACTGACTCCTGGATGGTAGCTAACGCTTTGTGGGGTTGGTTGGATCGCTGGAGAAAGGCCAACTGGCAGCGCAGAGGGAAACCCACCTGGGCTGCTGAGATTTGGCAGGACATCGCTACCCATGTAGAGAGGCTGACCGTGAAGGTTCGACACGTGGCTGCACACGTACCCAAGAGTTGGGCCAATGAAGAGCATTGTAACAACGAGCAGGTGGACCGAGATGCCAAACTGAGAGTATCACAGGTGGATCTGGACTGGCAGCACAAGGGAGAATTATTTCTAGCTCGTTGGGCCCATGATGCCCCCGGTCATGAGGGACGAGATGCAATGTACCGATGGGCTCATGACTTGATTATGGACAGCATCTCACAGGTCATCCATGGCTGTGAGACCTGCGCTATGATCAAGCAGGCCAAGCGGGTGAAGCCTCTGTGGTACGGTGGACGATGGTCAAAATATAGGTATGGGGAAGCCTGGCAAGTTGACTACATCACCCTTCTCCAAACCCGCCAAGGCAAGCGCTACGTGCTGACCATGGTGGAAGCAACCACTGGATGGTTGGAGACCTATGCTGTGACTCGTGCTACTGCCCAAAACATCATCTTAGGCTTGGAAAAGCAAGTCTTGTGGAGACATGGCACCCCTGAGAGAATTGAGTCGGACAATGGGACCCATTTCAAGAATGGCCTTATAAACAGCTGGGCCAGAGAACATGGCATCGAGTGGATATATCATATCCCTTATCATGCACCAGGCTGCCGGGAAAGTTGAACGGTGCAACGGACTACTTAAGACCACCCTGAAGGCACTTGGCAGGGGGACCTTCAAAAATTAGGAAATGAACTTAGCAAAGGCCACCTGGATGGTCAACACACGAGGCTCCATCAATCGAGCTGGTCCTGCCCAATCTGAACCCTTGCACACAGTGGATGGAGATAGAGTCCCTGTGGTACACATGAAAGGTATTTTAGGAAAGACTGTTTGGATTAGTCCCACCTCAGACAAAGGCAAACCCAACCGCGGGGTTGTTTTTGCTCAAGGACCTGGTTACATCTGGTGGGTAATGCAGAAAGATGGGGAAACCCATTGTGTACCACAAGGAAACTTAAAATTAAGTGAGAACTGTGTGTAAAGCTTCATTGTATATATATATATATATGTAAAGTTTAAATGGGGTATTGGTTTGGGTATCATACAGATGGTGATAGAATAAGGGGTGGATAATGTCTTAGGTTACAATGGTATGTATTCAATCACCAACTCCATGGGATGTTGGGGCCAGGTGGGGCAGTGTTCCTGGCTCATCCCTGATGGCTCTGGGACATGTTTTCTAATGGGCCAGCCGTTGAAGCCAGGTGGGGCATTTTGCTTTGCTCATCCCTAATAGCTCTAGTTAATGGGCTATTGAGTCCCACTGATAAACTCCATCATCCCATTGTGAAATGCCCCGCCCAGGGGGAGGGACCAATGCATCCCTATCTGGATAAAAACTGGGATTTGAAACACCACAAGTCAGCTTTTCCACTGGATTCCCAGAGGAAGACCAGACCCTTCTACACCACCACTGGACCTTCAGAGGAGAACTACACCTTTCACAGGATCACTGCTTCAGCAGAACCACATTTATCGCTCCCAGAAGACTGCAGCCACCTTCTAAGTAGACTACGACCAACACCCTGACCGACAGGGTGTCAGGTTGTATTCTGATTCTGTCAGTTTTTTTGTACTTTTGCATTTATTTTAATTTTTCTATTAAATTGTAGTTCTGACTTTGAATCTCTCACTGATTTGCTTTCAAACTACCACATGTGCCTTGACATGCAAGGCTCTAAAGCTCCTTTTTTACGAATCCGTCTAGCACAAGTTTTAATCCCTTTTTTCCTTCCTTGGAAATGGGGTACTGTTTAATTCTAATTGGATCCTATGGCCTCTCTATTTCAATGAAAAATAGGCTTCACCTCCAACCTTCCAGCCTCTCCTTGGGTAGACCAGACTTTGGGATCAATCTTGTTCTCATCTTCTTCAGTTAATCTGTACAAGTTTACTATTAAATCTGGCCTTTGTACTATCAGATTTATTCCTAAAGCTATAATCAAATCTCTTCCTAATAGATTATAATCTGCTTCTTCAACCAACAACATGTTCCCTAAACAAATTTTAGTTTCTGACTCTATTTCCACATCTTTAATAACTGGGACTTTGAAGGATTACCCTTTAGCTTCTATTACCATCATTGTGTCTTTACTTTTTTTGCACCCATTTGGCAGTTTCTGGACCGTGGAATGTTCGGCACCCGAGTCAACTAGAAAGGACATTTCTTCCTTTTGGGGTTCTATTTTAAATTTTATCAAGGGCTCTTTAGATGTTCTGGACCCCAAAATAAAAAGATCCTGACATCCCTAGTCTTCCTGAAAAATCTTCTCATCCTTCATTCTTTTTTTGCAATCTCTTTTTAAATGCCTGTAGTGGTTTCAGTTCGCCTATTCAGGTTTGTGGCTAAATGCCAGCACACTTACCTAAATTTACTTGATTGCTTGTTGTGAGATAAGGATTAGGAGTAGGCAAAGCAGGCTCAAACTTTATAAAGTTCAAAGAAGTTTTATTAATATATCTAAGACAAAGGGAAAAAGAAAAAAAAACCCAAGAAAAACCAGAACAAACTCCCCAGACCACCCCTCCTTCCCCACCTCTCCATTTTATTCTCCCTGACAACATACAAAAGACAACACTTCGACCTCTAGTCAGTTTACCACCTCAGAAACAGCTTCTTGTTTCAGTTCATTTAGGTAAGAGAGAAGTTTTCTTTGCTTACAACCATGGATCTTCTGTAAGAAAATCAGTTTTTATGGGTCCTTCTGCCTCACTATTAGCCGCGTCACGGAGCTAAAGTTTGCAGCTTAATGGTGGATCCTCCCACACCAGTAGCCCTTCCCACAGCCACTATGGTGGGTTATGAACAGTCCACAGAGTACTTCTTTTAAAGATGCTCAGTTCAATTGTAGCAACAAAGAAAATCTTTTTTTCTGTGCTTAGCAACACAGGTTTTCCTGACAACTCAGGTTCTCTAGCATTCTCCCCGGGACTAGGGCTCTAAATCACAGCCTCTCCTCTCTCTTGGTTCTAGTTTTTCATCAGGCTGTACTTTTTCAACACTTACTTGTCTGTACTTAGGTAATTCAGTTCATTGGCTGCAATAAGAACCTCACATCCCCCTTTGGACTATATCTTCATATATTACAGAGAATTTATTAGCTCAGTCCCCAACCATGGTTCTCCAAAAGAGTTTTCAGCTTCACTCTTGAAGCAACTTCCCATACACCTCCTTCTAGGTATCAGTTCTGCTTTCCTCACTGACTGTAAAGTCTCTGCGCTGCACTATGTAGGTGTCCTCACTCGTTCCTCTCTCTGCAAGGAAGGATGGGTGTCTGTGAGTTTAGTCTAGGCATGGAGAGAGTTAATCTCTGTCTCTCTCTCCGGCAGTGTGAGGACCATGTGCTCTTTGCCGGGCTGTTTGAACAAGTCCGAGCTGGATGCCAGACGCTCTCAAGAGTCTCTGCCTGGCTCTGCCGAGCTGGCTCGGCCTGGTAGGGCCATCTGAGTCCGGGGTGACAGGGCAGGGCCTGGCCCGAGCTGGATGGAGTCCGGCCTGGTCCTTGCCTGGCCCGGCTCTCCCTCTTGTGTAGCTGACACACCGGCTGAGCTGTATCTGCTGAAAATTCCAATCGTTTCCTCCCCCATGCCTGCCCGGCTGCAGCGGCACGGCTGCCATAAAACCTCCCTTCCCCCCCCCATCCCTCCTTTGGAAGGAGTGGGGGAGGGGGGAGCGCTTGGGCCTTACCAGCGAGAGAAGCAGGAGCTGCTCCTCTCTACACAGCAGCAGCAGGTCCAAAGAGGAAGAGCGTCAGAGAGTCTCTGCTTATATATGGTTTTTTTCCTCGAAGGCGGATCAACTTTTTAATTGGTTTACCTACCTATCAATCCTTAAAACTACCTGATTATTGGCTCTCTCTCGCAGGAAGGAAGTTGTATTCCTTCCTGCATTCCTGCAGCACAGATCACTTCTTAGATTTTGACCCCCCTGGCCTAACCCAGGACATTCCACCTCTCGCCTTCAGGAAAAACCATATATAAGACTTATTATCAAAATTACATTAATCATGCAATCTTTACTTAGAAAAAGAAAAACTACTAAACTAAACAGAAAGCTTCTTACACAAACCTCCACCTCTAGACTTTATATGACTACTACAATACACAGTTTCTACTACCATTTACTTTATCTTGTATTTTAATATATGCTTTGCCTATTATTTCTCCTAATCAATCCTTATCTCAAACTCCCATCAATTTGCCCATTATTTGGTTCGAAACCGGGTGGAAACACCATTGAATGTAGTGGTTTCAGTTCACCTATTCAGGTTTGGGGCTAAATGCCAGCACACTTACCTAAATTTACTTGATTGCTTGTTGTGAGATAAGGATTAGTAGTAGGCAAAGCAGGCTCAAACTTTATAAAGTTCAAAGAAGTTTTATTAATATATCTAAGACAAAGGGAAAAAGAAAAAAAAACTCAAGAAAAACCAGAACAAACTCCCCAGACCATCCCTCCTTCCCCACCTCTCCATTTCATTCTCCCTGACAACATACAAAAGACAACACTTCAACCTCCAGTCAGTTTACTACTTCAGAAACAGCTCTTGTTCCAGTTCATTTAGGGAGAGAAGTTTCTTTTGCTTACACCATGGATCTTCTGTAAGAAAAATACAGTTTTTATGGGTCTTCTGCCTCACCATTAACCGCCGCCCAGAGCAAATGCCTCTTCTTCCTGCAGTAGTAGCACTTGAGGGTTTCCCTTGGATCTGCGGGTATCATTCTCTGTGGGACAGACTGCCTCCTTTGGGTTTCATGGCTCTGTGCTGACCTCACAGGGCTTTGGGGACGTTACAGCTTTTGAACTTCCCTAACAGCTGCAACTAGCACTTTTGCTTTAACCTTTTGTTTTTCTTCATCCCTCCTCACATACACCTTCTGAACCTCCCTTAAAAACTTAAATTTAGTTTTTTGTCTCCTGTAGGAGTATTTAAAAGAGACTTCAAACTTTGGTGTTAGTTACAAATTTTTAAAGGTTTTCTCTGCTCTCTCTGAAGAGATAAGAGTAGTTAGAAGTTGTTAACATGCAGGAATGTGGGGAAGCTGGTGATGTACAGCTTAGGGTTTTTCTCTGCTGTAAAGAAGTGTTAGGGTTTGTTTTTTATTTTTTTCTCTGTGAGAGGAAGGGTTTGAATTGACGCTTTTCCTCCCCCAACTACCTAAAAGAAACTATGGGTATTTGAAAACAGGTAGTTGTTACCCATTTAACTACTGAACAATCTCAGCACATTTGGAGTTCCTTTTCAGTAAGATAAGAATCATCTCTGCAGAGTTTGCGATACTTACATCTGCAGGTTTGTGTTTTATTTACAAACAGTTGATTTTTGTAGCAGCAGTAGAGGTATTTTTAGCTGACTGCATTGCTCCTCCTGGCCCGTGTGTACTTATTAATATAGTAGCACACTCACAGCCCAGAATCTAAAACTTTCCATACCATCCCATAATATTTCTTTTTTCCCTGTGAAACAAAATCTCTTCAGATCTTTATACTTTTCCTGGACATTTGGTGATGGTAGTGAATTGCAGGGAAACGTGAACGTATTTCTCCTTTGACCACTTTGGGGTCCCTCGGAGAGTTCAGTTTTAATTAGGGATTTCAAATTAAGTTCTGGAATTCCTCTCTCTTTAAGAGGTAGAGGTTTGGTGTTTTGGTTAGGATGTAATTCAACATTTGAATCACCAATTTCATCAGAGTTTTTTTCTGTTGAGGGGCACTCTTCCCAGTATTACAGCATTACCCCCAGTGGACTATCCCAGGGAATTTCTGGTAGATTATTTTCCTTTCTCCTAAGGGTTTCTCCTGGGTCCCCCCTGGGTTTTGCTTTTCCTCTGTCCCATTTTACAAGGTATTATGCTCTGACTCTTTAATCACGTTTTTCCTTCCGGGACCAGGTCCCTCGCAGGAGACCGGAAATGCACTTATTAGAGACACACACTCGCTTCTCAACTTTGTGTTACATCTCACTCAGCTGCACATTTATACACTTATTCTTAACGGTGGCTGGTACACACCGTGTTCAGTTAATTTTTGGGTTACCGTTCCAGTGACCAGCGGAGGTCTGTCCTGCGAGGTTTGATCCAGTAAAAGCTCCCTTTTTACTTCTCTCTACTTTCTCTCCCCTGGACCTTCTCGGTCCTAGGCAAAGAGGGCTTACCAGTCTCTCGAGTTCCTGAGCACGTACCTTTCCCTCTAGCCTTCCTGTGGCTGAAGTCCGAACTTTTCCCGAGTTTCGGATTTGGCATGTGTATTGAGTTTCCAGTCAGATTCACTTCCCCCGTGACCAACCATTTCCCTCATGGGAATACGGAACTGCGGTTTTTGGCATCCGCTCTCGCTTCGTGATATTATCACGTCTCATACTAACGCTCAGTCACCCTCATTCAACCCGCAGTACTTATGGACCCTTTTCCTGCGTGGATCTCCATGGACATAGAATTTTACGAATGAAATGTGCCACAGTTCAGAGGACCGTCCCCGCTAAGTGTCTCTGGGAGCTTTGAGCTCCTTCCTCTTTCCCCTTTTGCTTGCGGCTTTTATCTTAATTTGCTGTTCGGAATCCAACTGGATCTGCTGGTTCTCCTATGCCGTCAGGCCGCTGAATCAGCGGGGCACCCCCCAATCGGAGAAGGAAAACCACGGACCCAAGATTGGATCACGTCGGGGTCACCAATTTTGTCATAAACTAATCAGCCAATTTTATAATTAAAGAGAATTTATTAAATAATCAAAGTATAAAATTTAAAAAAGCCACAAGCAAAAGCAGTGCCGAGCCAGATGATCAGCACTGGGTGAACTGAGTTCAGACACTGTCCGTCCCAAATCCCTCTAGTTCATGAAAGCTGTTTCTATGGGGTATCTTTTTATATATTTTTTGGTTTTGTTAATCTCATCCTTTTTAGCATATTAATGTAGCTTTTCTTGTTTTGTTGCGAGTTTGGAGACAGTTCCTGGAATCAGTAGATATATATCTTTCGCTGCTGGATTAAGTTTTTTGGCGACGCATATTATCTTATCATATATGCATATTGAATGCATATGGCTGGAGCCTTGCCAGACGAAAAAATCCTCCGGAATACTCTTCTTTGGAATGCATATGGAATGTACCTCACTGGGGTTCATTCAGACGAAAAAACTTTTGAAATGTATATTTTTGGTGGCTACGTGTCCTGGCATTTGCATTTTCCCTCAGCTTCAGTAAAAAAATGCTGTAATCTTAAATTTTTAGCATGAATTACTTTGCAACATATACTACAATACCCTCTGAAGATTTGGGCTGCTGCTTTTCACGTCTGGTGGGTTTCTCCTTGCTATTTCCTATTTTAAGTGACTTATAAATTACTTATACTTTGGACAGAGAAGGCATCAACAGTCAGCTGGTTTTGTTGGACAGAGTTTGTGCCAAGGCTATTACCTCGAATGGTTTGCCTCAGTAAATTTGGGAGGAGATAATTTTAAGGAGTTGCTACTGATGACAAGCTTTTTTCACTGCTCCTCAAGAAGTAAGGGTATTTCCCATGTAAGCAATTTACCAAAGTTTCAAGCTATTGTTTAATTAAATAGGGATACATTTTGGGGATGATAAACGTATGTGAGAAAGATCTAATATAAAAGAAGAAGGCCAAGTGCAGTTGTTCCTTGTCTTTCAAGAATCTGAAAGGCCTGCCATGTTTTTAGACAATGCAAAGGTGGGACAACTACATAAAACAAATAGCTAATCCTGTTCTCTTAATCAGTCTGGAAATATTTTAATATTGGTATAAAAAACAGGAAGCATTTCCAAAGCAGTAACTAATATCTGCTTATTACTGTATACTTTTCCATTATAATCTCTGGGACACAATTAGAAAAAGCCTTTAATGAGCAACTACAACTATTTATCATTTCACTAGGCTAAATATTTGCAAATGATAAAGAGGGCTCTAAATTTCTAGGCCAGACCTGAGAATAGGAGTTTAGCATTTGATTTGTTTGTTTGGGGTTTTTTTGAGGGTTTATTTGTTGGGTTTTTTAGTGTCTTAAGGATGGGACTCTTAACCATGCAGAACAGAAAAGACTCTAAATGTTTCTACAAATTTTGGTCATGAGAACTTAAGTCAGATGGCAAATCTGTGCAACTGCAACTTATACATTTCTTGTGTAGCTTTCCATAGGACAATTCAGATGGGAAGGGATGAGGGATGGTCTCTAGTTGAGCTTAGTGGTCAGAGCAACATGTTCAGGGCTTGACTGAATTACATCTCAAACTTTCAAGGATGAAGATTCTGCAATCTGTGTTCAGCATTTTAGAATGGACAATTATCTGCATAATGAAAACTTTGACTATAGACTATGGCAGTCTGTCCCAGTTCAGTTTAGGAGCCCTGTTTTTCCTTTCTTTTTATACACCTTAGGGAGGGGCGGATAGGATGCAAATCCCTCTTCCTTGTTACTTCCTCTGTTGCCTTTTCCCCCAGCCTGGAAAAGAAACTTGAGATCATTTTAGCAAGGAGGTAATATAAAAGGGGATCTTTATTTTAAAGGTCTTCAGGAGCAATTATGGAAAGGTGTCCATAAAAGACCCTCCCCTCCAGAGTGAGGACATATTTATAGCTTTTAGGAAATTAGCATAATTGATTAAAAGCACCAATTAGGAGGACAAGTGGTGATTCAATTCCCCCCCAGGTCCAGCCCCTTCTCTGGAGCCCCCCTCTCAGCACCGGCTGTACTTTGTTTATGAAAATGTACCTCAGAGTTGTTCTCAGCCTTGGTTCCCAGGAAGAACCGAGATAGGACAGGGCCTTGCACCCCCCTGGGGCTTGGAGCTCTGGAATTTGTCTTTCTGCTTAGCGAAAGGCCATGGAAAAGTACTGGAAAAACTAGCTATTAATACAGTAGGCTACAGAGCTACAAATATGTGTGCAAAGAGTATAGAGAACATATAAAAGAAAAAAGGCAGAAACCAAACGGCATCACCTCCTAGGCAGAAAGTTAATGTTATCTCTTCCCTAAGCCTTCTCCTGTTTAGGATAGGGTTGATTCCCATGCAACCTCACACTGGTTGGTTTGGTTTTTGTTTGCTTTTGATTGGGGTGAGGGGGCTGAGGAGGAGTGGTTTCAAACTGAACAGCCAAACTAAAATGTTCAGGAAATACAACCCCATTCTATCCCTCTTCAGTAATCTACTGCATATACCTGTCTCTATATAAATATGTAGGTATGTAATAAGAAGCAATAGTAGGCACATGTTGTTAGTCTTTTCATCTTGCCTTTTTTCCCTGTCTTTGGTTTTTCCTTTGTTTTAAATTGTAAATTCTTCAGAAACTGAATTTTCTAATTTGACCCAACAAAAGCCAATTAGGTGTGAGCACAATAGAGGTAATTATTGGAAACATCAACATTGTTTTATGACAGCAAAATCCTACCAAGAACAAATAATAAGGTTATTTCATTCTCTGCAACTGTCCCCAGTCTCTGTTGCTGGATACAACAAAAAGTCAGGTGATTATTTAGCCTGAAAAATAATATTTAATCCAATTGTAGCTGAAGAGAGGTTTGAGGTGTTGAGGTAAAAGGAATAACTGCATTTGTCAGACACTGTTGTGCTTTAGTCATCACAGCAGTGCAAAGAGGAGGCCCAGAGTATGTTTGTGTACTTGGTTTTTGCACTATTATGTTGATATTTGGTAGGATACAAAAGCAGTCAAACAATATGGACAGGTCCTTGATGGCTGCTGCCTTACAGCCCAGCATAATACAGAGCTATTTCATGCAACTATGTGTCCTGGGTTAGGCCAGAGGAGTCAAAATCTAAGAAGTGACCTGTACCGCAGGAAAGAATACAACTTCCTTCCTAAGAAAGAGAGCCAATAATCAAGTAGTTTTAAAGATTAATATGTAAGTGAACCAATTAAAAAGTTGATCCGCCTTCAGGGAAAAAACCATATATAAGCAGAGACTCTCTGAAGCTCTTCCTCTTTAGACGTGCTACTGTGTAGAGAGGAGCATCTCCTGCTTCTCTCTCGCTGGTAAAGCCCCAGCCCCCCTCCCACTCCTTCTAAGGAGGGGGGGGGGGCTGAAGGGAAGTTTGGAGCGGCCGTGCCACTGCAGCCGGGCATGGGAGAAGAAACCGGCTGAAATGTTCCACAGATACAACTCAGCCAGTGTGCCAGCTACACGAGAGAGGGCCAAGCCCCTGCTCCAATCCAAGCAAAGACCAAACCAGACTCCATCCAGCTCGGGCCAAGCCCTGCCCTGTCACTCCGGGCCCAGATGGCCCCAGCAAGCCAAGCCAGCTCCGCAGAGCCAGGCACAGAGACTCTAAGAGCTTCTAGCATCCAGCTCAGACCTGTTCAAACAACCCAGCGGGGAGCATGTGATCGTCACACTGCCAGAGAGAAAGAGACAGAGATTAACTCTCTCCATGCCTAGACTAAACTTACAGACACCCATCCTTCCTCGCAGAGAGAGGAACGAGTGAGGACATCTGCATAAATGCAACACAGAGACTTTACAGTCAGTGAGGAAAGCAGAACTGATACCTACAAAGAGGTGCATGAGAAGTGCTTCAAGAGTGAAGCTGAAAACTCTTTTGGAGAACCATAGTTAGAGACTAAGCTAATAAATTCCCGGTAGTATATGAAAATAAAGTCCAAAAAAGAGGATGTGAAGTTCTTATTGCAGCCAATGAACTAAAACACCTGGATAAAGACAAGTAGGTGTTGAAAAAGTACAGCCTGATAAAAAAATAGAACCAAGAAAGAAGAGAGGCTGTGACCCAGAACCCTAGTCCCAGGGGGAATGCTAGAGAACCTAAGTTGTCAGGAGAACCTGTGTTGCTCAGCACAGAATAAGGGATTTTCTTTGTTGCTGCAATTGAACTGTGCATCCTTAAAACAAGTACCCTGTAAACTGTTCATAACCCACCATAGTAGCTGTGGGAAGGCTACTGGTGTGAGAAAGATCCACCATTAAGCTGAACTTTGCTCCAGGCAGCGGCTAATGGTGAGGCAGAAAACCCATAAAAACTGTATTTTTCTTACAGAAAATCCATGGTGTAAGCAAAAGAAACTTCTCTCCCTAAATGAACTAAAACAAGAGCTATTTCTGAGGTAGTAAACTGACTAGAAGTCGAAGTGTTGTCTTTTGTATGTTGTCAAAGAGATTGAAATAGAGAAGTGGAGGAAGGAAAGGTAGTCTGAGGAGTTTGTTCTAGTTTTTCTTGGTTTTTTTTCTTTCCCTTTGTCTTAAGTATATTAATAAAGTTTCTTTGTACTTTATAAAGTTTGAGCCTACTTTGCCTACTCCTAATCCTCATCTCACAACAAACAATCAAGTAAATTTGAGTAAGTGTGTTGGCATTTAGCCACAAACCTGAATAGGTGAACTGAAACCACTACACTATGACAAACAAAAATGGAATGCATAATCAGACTTGCTTCCAAAAATGATGCACCTGTCAAGATCTTTTGACCCAAAGAATTAAGATAGTCAAACATTTGAAATTATCCAAAAATGATCTCACATTTCCTGCTAAGTAGCTATATGATGTTAGAATTAGAAAAGACAGGAAATTTCACCTGCTGGATGAAAATTAATACCTTCTTTCTATCAAGACCAAATAAATAAAATCAAGATATTTTTTGTGAGCTGCTGCTTCTAAGAAAGAAGAACTACCTTCTAACTTTAGAGGCATTGACAGATGGTGGTTCCTAAATTGGAAAGCAGGTACAAGCTGTGGTCCTGCTGTCTTCAACCTGCTCTTGACTCTGCCATGGTCTGCAGTGGCTCCTTTGAGTACAATAGATCAGCTGATGGAATCAAGTTCTTCAAACACTCCTCTGAATGCAGCCCTGCAGGATGAAGGTTCACAGGGAAAACAAACATAGTGGAGAAGTCACAATCACTTGGAAGGCCAGCCTCAGCCAGTCAGGTTATTCTGTCAAGTTCTGAGCATGACATAAATAATATTTATGTGCAGTACTTAGAGTAAAATGACATTGTTCAGTTCGGTATTGCAGTACTGAACACATGCAAGGAATGGTTATAGGACATCTCAGCATTGTTCTGCAAATTCTCTGCAGAAATTACTGGCAGTAACTACTCAGTCCCCTCTGATCATTACTACATTTAACACCAGCAGCACAATTCCAAAACTTTCAAATAGAAAGGAAACAAAAGCACTGAACCTCACATCAACAATATCATCTAGTAGAAATCTTACAGACTCATTAGGCAGCAAATTAGTGTTGTTTATAAAAATTATGATGCAAATATGAAACACGTTAAGCAGCTACAGCTAGTAGCTCCAGATAGCTAATTGAGGATATCTGTAGATTAGGCATATCTCTCCATCCTTCACTTTCTGCAGAGAAAAACTTCACCTGCACTTCAGATTAACTGGAAAAGTCCCTGTGACAGCCTAATTCTGTCCTGACTGAGGTCTGTGGTACCAGGGGGAGCAAAGCTACCTCAGCAATGAGTGTTGTTCCTCACTTGCAGGTATTTGGCTAAACAAGTTGTATTGGGTCTGACTGGGGTAAAGCTCACAGGCCTTACACTGCTGTACTTTGCTTTGGTAGCTGGCGTTGATAACAGCAGTGTTTTGGCTACTGCCAAGCAGTGCTGTCCCTGTGACATTCCTTCCCCCACTGAAGGGGATGGGGGTGGGCAAGATCCTGGGAGGGGACACCAGCAGGCCAGCTGACCCCAGTCAGCCAAAGGGATATTCCATACCATATGACATCAGCTCAGATATATAAGGGAAGGAAGAGAGGAGGAGGCACTCAGGGCTGGTCCATGTTTGCCTCCTTGGACAACCGTCACGCGTGCTGAAGCCCTGCTTCCCAGAAAGTGTCTGGACATCGCTGCTAATGGGAAGTAGAGATTAATTGTTTTCGTTTCTTGTTCTTGCGCGCGCAACTTTCAACTTGCTTGTTCTATTTTTTTTTCCCACTGTAATAAAACTGCCTTTACTTACCCTGATAGTCTTTTTTCAATATTATCCTCTCCCCTCTCCCAGCGGGAGGGGGAGTGATAGAGTGACTGAGTGGGCACCTAGCCCCTGGCTGGGGTCAACCCACGACACAAGTACAGAATGAGGTGGCAAATTCTGATGACATAAAATTAAGTGAGGCAATAAAAGTGCTATGTGGAGTAGCAGAATCACCTCAGAGTACTAAATGATTGGGCAAAAAAACGGCAGGGAAAAGATTGGTGGTGATGGATGTAGAATAATGAAGACAGAGAAACCCTATCCTAAATACTAAGTATGTGCTGATTGATACCAAAATGTCTATAAAAAAATTCTTCCCAGTGCCGTAGCTGATAATTTTATGAACATGTCAGCTCTTTACTCAGTCATGAGTAAAGAAAAGTCATTACCAAAAAACCCAGGAAAACAAAGCAGAAAACTTTTGTGTCATTATATTAATCCACAGTTTGTCCAAATCATGAAGAGCAAAAGAATTTCTGGTTGTAGCATCTTGAATAATTGGTGCAGCAGAACTAGAAAAGGTGCAGAGAGTAGTGATAAGAATGATCAAAGTTATTAAGGTGTTCCATTTGAGGGATATGAAATAAACTAGGGCTCATCTGCATAAAAAGAAGAGAATTAAAAAGGGCAGAATATGGGGCCGTGAAATTATCAGTGGCAAGGAGATTATACATAGGGAACCATTATTCACTGGTTTTGATAACACACAGATTAGAGGCCACCAGTTGAAATTATCATAAGGCAAGTTCCACCTAAATTATAAGATTGTTTTTTTCTCACCTTTCAATTCACAAAGTGTCATTAAACCCAGAGGTAGCACTTCTGCCTTAGTAGAGTTTTGAAGTGCATGTCATTGGTTCTGGGCCAGTAGATAAAGAAGAAACATGTTTGCTCCGCTCTTAAGATTTTCCTTTACTATCCATGGCTAGACATAGCTGGAGACATTTTAGGGGGCTAAATACACCTTTGGCTTGACTCTCTCTCTGCTGTTCTTAAATATTAGGTACTAAGAAACACTACATCTGCAGACGAATCAGAACTCTTGTCCTTGCTATAAAGGCTAAAAATTAACTTTTCCATCCTAACATGACTGCCTCGTGTGCTGGAGAATTCCTAGTGTTTTGCTTCAAGCACTTAAAACTTTACATGTAACTGCTAGAGAAGTCCTAAAATAATCATCTGCTATATAAATTCCTTTCCTGCTTCTTCTCTAAAAAGTAATTAGTCTGGAATTGAGGTAGGCATGATATACTGAAGGGAAAACTCTAACAGAGATGCACTGAGTTTCATTTTGAAGATTCTGGGGGTCTGCTTCTTTCTTTTTTAATTACAACTTTTTCTTAATTAACACATGTGTGCAGCCTTACTGTTGCTCCTATGAACCTCTTAGTGCACTTTTCTGGCATAATATTTACCCCATGGTGCTACAGAGATAAAAATCCCTTGTTTGTGATGCCTACCTTGCTGAGAGTTCTTTGCTATGTGCAGCAGAGCAGCACTTCTCAGCCATCTATTTTCCTTTTGGATTAAGAGATATTTTACATCTGTGAACCCTGAGAACTGGAATCATTGCTGAGACATATAATTTACCATCAAAAAGCACAGTAGGAGTTCTTGAGATCCCTGACAGTAACCCATGTGCATGTGTACAGCCAGAAAGAAAATACCTATGATGAATGAACCAGGCTTCTATTTCTGGCATCTGTCATTAGTTATGAATGGAAAAATAACTGATTTGTGTTAGAAAACAGCTTGACAGGACATGTTACTTCATTTTCTAAGGAAAATGGAAGCAGTATAATGCTAATACAAAAGAGAAGGTCCTCTCACTGCAATATATCTTTGTACTTAGCTTAAGGCCATGGTTCAGCTCTGCAAAATTACAAATATGGTTTCTTGATTTACAAATATATTCCTTTTGTGCATTGTAAGCTGTATTTTAGAGCCAAAAGTTAATGCTGAAAACACAGCCCAAATATGAGGAAAGGAGCTGAATTTTTCTCCTAACAAACCTGTCTTCAAGAAAATTTTTAAATAATTTTGAGTGATGAGGGTAGAGTCTGCCTTCAATAACAAACAGCTTGAGATTGTACAAGTTTTACAGCACACAGAATATTACTCATGATAATGAAGAAGCTAGACAAAAAGCAGCTGGGCTTTTAAACCCCAGGTTGTTTGTAGAGCTGACAGTTAGAAAAATCTCTTTATTTTTCCCTCCAACTGGCCAAATTGCTGTGAGAGTTACAAGGAGAGAAAAGAAGTAAAACTTAGGTTTATATTTATTTTATTTTTTTTAATAGAGGTACATTTGAACAAAAACAAAACAAAAAAAAAAACTGTAAGAAAAGTCTCCTAGGTTATGTTCAATTCTCCAAATCATCCTGATATCAAAAATCTGATTTCTGTTTTCTGAGCTGCTGCTATGTTTGCTCACCACACTGTCAGTTCCTAGAGATTGCTTTACTCACCAGATAGATGTGGGCACCTCTAGGATTCCCATGACCTCAGAGGACCCAAGTGTCCTGAAAGTGCAGTGTCTGAAGCAAAAGGAAATAAGAAAGAAATCATAAACTTTCTTATTTAAGGCAAATGAGTGGAAGCAAAACTTAAAATTCAGTGACTCTTTTTTTTGCTATTCTTTATTTTTCCATTCCCTTTCCTCCTCTGAAGTGAAGCCGACAAAATACTTCCACCTCCCATTTATATCCATGGTATTAAGATCCAGACCCCTTTTGTTGTTGAGTGATACCCTAATAGGCACCTTTCCCATTATGTTGCTAGGAGAAAATTTTCCCCTTAACATGTGGTTTGTGTTATGCTATAATTTATCATCACACAACTATTTGATTGTTTAAAAAAGTTATTTTTATTGCCCTTCAGAAAGGTTGTGTATGATAATTCTTGTCACTCTCCTTAATGAACACAGGTGGCTGGGAACTTAAACTAAATACAAAAAGTAGTACTGAAACATTAATTTATTCAAATTTAGAAGGAAGGAAGAAAGAGGATATTTGCCAAGACAGCACAACTCTGAGGTGGTTACTCTGTTGTCAGCACAGTCTGCTTCCTCTGCTGCTGTACAGCTCTTGGACAAATGATGTGTCGCATGACATCAACAGTCAAAAGTTTCTACTGTCATGTCATGGTTTAATTTTACATCTTGACTAAACAGTGTTAGTTCTAAGATTTATTTCTCTCTGTATTTTTTTTTTTTATGAACAGAAGTTCCTTTTTATACAGTGTGTGTACACTATTAAGTCACTTTTAAGCACTTTGTGCTGTGGTTTATAGCTATTCAAATTCAAAAATCTATTCAGATTTCTGAATTCAAATAAAAATCCAACCTCTCTGGATAGCAGTTTCTCAGCAAATACTGATGTTTCCAGTGAAAATGGATTAATTCTTCAGCTTCTTCCAGAAAGTTTGCTCTTAAAAAAATGGCTATTCAAGAAGCCTATCATATGAAAGGTGGAGGTTAAAAAGCCGATTATCTTGGTGCACAGTTTGTGGTCTGAAAGGGGAAATACTCATTTCAGGTGTTTTATGTGTTTGATTTCTCATGGATCATATTTTACTTTTCACTTGAAATATGAAATATTTAGTAAGAGGCATCTGGATATCCTATCTTAAAAAATATAAAACAGAATAAGGAAATGCCTGTGAAATGTGTTCAAGAGCATAGAAAAATCATTTCTGCACTGTAGTTTTAGGAAGAGCCACTCTCCTTCCTGTACCAATGTTGGCACAGAGGGCAGTCTAGGTGGTCTCCTTGCGGCAATGGCTACCTATGGCATTCTCTAACCAAAATGTTTAATGATACCACACATGTACCTTTTCCCTCTCTCCTTCCCTGCAGGCATGAAACCAAATACAGAACCAAGGTTCAGAGCATGCACGGTCCTTCTTGCAGCTTATGAGCCTTTCAGCGGAGCCCAGAAACCAGAGAGCACAGCATTGATTTAGCATATGCGGCTGCAAATTAATATATTTTCATATTTATAACATTGCTTCTTGCAAATGGTTACTTGGACTCTACACTGGTGTCGCCCTGATTTTTACAGTGTGCCGTGTTGATACTTAGTAGCAAAGGTTCTCATAGATTTTTTGTAAACATAGTCCATGTTTGTCTAACCGGCCAAGGATTGTTTTGTACCTTTGGTATTGTTTTTCATTCCTTTCCCGAAGGCGGAGAAGGTTGATGGACTGTGTTCCTTACCTATGGAATTGGAGAGGTGGTAACCTCATTGTCCAATCCATTATTGTGTATAAAAAGGTATATAAATGTAAGAATAAAGAGAAGCTGGGCTCTTCTTGTCTCTCGCCAGCCTTGGTGGCTCTGTGACCTGAGTGCCTGATTCTTTCATGTCCAACCGTGCGACATCTGGTGGCCCGTACGGGGAACTGCAACAAAACTCAGGTAAACTCAGGTAAACTCAGGTGAAAAAAATTTGAAAATTAATTATGGGAATCTCTGAGATGTCCCCAAGCGACTCTTTGGCGTTAGAAGTGCTCGACATATTCTTAGAAAGCGAGAATATGAATTTCTGCAGGTCAAATTTAGAGCAATTATATTTTTGTCCAAGGAGATACGTTTTTTCCATGATGATTACAACGTCCTGTCTAAATCGACGTGGATGTTTGTGGGTAAAGCATTGAGAGGTGTGCTATTGGAGACATATAGTCAAACGATGGCTAAATTACTAGTAACTTGGAGACAGGTGAATTCTGTTATCCAAAGACAGGAGAGCTCCTCTGGCAGGATTACGCCTGCCAGCTCACTCAGAGGATTCTCCGAGCTGTGTGGGGCAGCGAAGGAAGAAGAGCGTGGCTTGGAGCCTGCCTATGAGCCTAAATCCCCTGGCCCAGATAGTGAGGGCGAGGATGGGTCCCCCCCAGAGAGCATTTGGTTTGATAGCCCGCCGATCTCAGTGGAGAGATTGGCTTTGGAAAGTCCCGCGGAGCCAGCGTGGACGGATCTGCCCCTCCCTGGCTCCAGGGAGCTGGCAAAGTGGCAGTCACTGCCACCTCACGAGGCAGGAGAGGAGGAGCAGTGAAAAATGCCTGCTCCCTGTGCCTTTCCGGTGCTGGGCAAAAAGGAGGAATGGAAAGCCAGCGTAGTGCAGTGCCCAAATTGCGGTGTTCTTGTAAGTTACCCTCCTGGCGCTCTGGGGGCAGAAATCAAATCAGCGTCTGAGGCTGATGACGTATCCGGCGAAGAGTCGGGCGATGACACTGCTCGCCCCCCCCCTCCCGCAGGGGTGGGAGAGGCGATGTGATACCCAGCCCGCCCGCTGCCTATGAACGCGGTGGCACGCAGGCGCGGCAGCGCTCTGGCGAGCGCTGGGTCCGGGTCTGGGAGCTCCAAAGTAGGGAGCACAGAAAGCACCGCCGAGACCGCAGCCCCGAACCCTGCTGTTGCAGAAGCTGGGGTGGGATCGCAGTGGGTGGATCCTGCGCTTGGGGTCCAAGCTGTCCGCGGCACCCTGATGGGCGCAGTTTCTTCCCCTGTCTGCTCCCGGCCGGGTGGCGCAACTCCACCCACCCCCATCCGGGTTCTTTGCTTTGCCGCTGGGCCGGGGGAAAAGGGGCCGAGCCTCACCCCGCCCTGCTGTTGTGGCGGTGGCGTCTGCCACCGCGGCCAGCGACTGCCGTAATGACCCTCAGTGGCCTGGGTTGCAGGCTCTTCCTGTTTTTGTCGGTGCTGGTCAAAATAGCTATGAGACTTTATCATGGAAGTCCTTGATGGAAGTTAGGCAGCAGGTTGGAAAATATGGACTAGGCTCCAAAGAAGTTGAGCAGCTGGCAAGGACTCGTTGTTCTCGTGAGTGTCAGACCCTTACTGAAGCATTCCTTGGGGACCCTTCTATAATGCAGATGGCTGAAGCCTGTAAAAATGTAGGCACTGACGGTCGTAAGGTGGTTGCCGTGGCTACTGCCCTGCGGCC
Organism: Eopsaltria australis; assembly: GCA_034509425.1. Taxonomy (NCBI): domain Eukaryota; kingdom Metazoa; phylum Chordata; class Aves; order Passeriformes; family Petroicidae; genus Eopsaltria; species Eopsaltria australis. The sequence continues at coordinate 34,236 of JAVTVJ010002499.1, forward strand.
AGCCTGGACAGGGCCGCAAGGTGGGCAGTGGAAGAGGAGGAGTGTTCAAGGCAGGAAGAAACCAAGAAAGAAAGTGCAGAAAGGCAGGATTGTCATGTTTCTCTGTCCAAAGTGTGTAAAACCGAACCACACTGCAATGGACTGCAAGGCTGCAGTTCCTGTCAAGGGTCAGTTTTCATCGAGCTCGGGAAATGGGTGGCGGAGCACGCAGGGGAGACGTGCGCAGACACAAATGTCTCTCCAGACCACGGAGCCGATGGAGGTTTACTGGGCCGGCTCGCAGCCAGCACCAGGGGCTCAGCAGGTGTGGATGTCTGCACGGCAGCAACAGTCGTCTTAGACTCTTGCGCAGTGCACAAGGTTTCTTTTAGATGCTTTTGGTCCCTTGGGCGGTGGCATGAGTGCTTTCCTCATGGGGAGATCTAGCGCCACCATTCAAGGTATCATTGTGCATCTGGGACTCATTGATGCGGATTATACAGGACACATCTTTGCCATGGTCTCCACACCCACCCCCTGGTAACAATTCCTGAAAAGACACGGATTGCTCAACTTGTCCCTTTTAAGTTTTCTGTTCACAGGACAGAATCAAGGTCACGAGGAGACGGCTGCTTTGGTTCCACTGGACTGCCTCAGGTTCACTGGACGGCTGTCATGACCAAACAATGTCCTGAAATGTGGTGCACCCTGTCCATTCCTCATGCTACACTGCCAGAGATCTCTCTCCGCGGGCTTCTTGACAGCGGTGCGGACGTCACAATTCTCTAGCCGCTTGGCCTCCACAGTGGCCATTGGACCCAGTGGGGGCATCTGTCGCATGATTGGGAGGGACAAAGCGCTGCTACATGAGCCAGAAGCCTGTGGTAATAACGAACTCAGAGGGACAGATGGCCGTGATTAGGCCTCATGTTACTGAAACTGGTTTTAACCTCTGGGGGAGGGATGTTCTGGCTGCATAGGGGGTGTGCATCGGGACGGATTTTCACTTGGGGCTATAGCGTTGAAGGGCGCAATGTGTCTTATGCCTCCTATACGGTGGCTGTCGGACAAACCAGTCTGACAAGAACAGTGGCCCCTCCCTAAAGATAAACTAGAAGCCCTTCACAAGTGTGTTCATCACCACTCCAGATTTGCATCCCACAGGTATCATTGGCCAATGGAGTGACAAATGGTCTGATTCTTTGCATGTCCTCGAATGGGTCTTCTTGCCCCATCAGCCGCAGAAGACAGCAACTGCATTTTTTGAGCTGATCGCTCGCTTGATAGTCAAACGCCGACAACGGTGTTTGCAATTGATGGGTGCAGATCCCGCGAAAATTGTACTACCGGTACAGCGGGAAGACTTTGACTGGAGCTTCAAAAACAGTGTGTCGCTGCAAAGTGCTCTAGAAAATTTTTCAGGGCAGATCACATATCATCTGCCCTGCCACCAGTTGCTACAAGTGGCAAAACTCACAGAGATTTCTCTGAGACCCAAACACAGTCAGGAGCCAGTGCAAGGACCCACAGTCTTTACTGACAGTTTGGGCAGAACCGGAAAGGCCATTGTTACTTGGAGGGATGGATCTGAGTGGCAGGTTCTGGAAGGCCATGAGGTTGGCTCAGCCCAATTGGTTGAATTGAGGGTTGCTCTTATGGCATTTCAAAGGTTTTCCCAGCAACCTTTCAGTCTGGTCACGGATTCCGCCTATGTGGCTGACATAGCAAAGCGTTTGAGTTATTCCGTTTTGAAGAAGGTCGGCAATGTTGATCTGTTTCATTTGCTGAAGGCCCTGTGGTGTGTCATTCAGGAACGGGTTCATCCCTACTATGTTCTGCATGTAAGGAGTCATACCAATTTGCCAGGGTTCATAGCGGAAGGTAATGTGAGGGCTCACAAGTTGGCTAACCCGGCGTGGGTAGCACCTCAGCCTGATACACTCACACAGGCCAAAGCATCGCATGGGTTTTTCCATCATAACGCACATACGCTGCAGAAGCAGTTTCAGTTGACGCCAACTGAGGCCTGTGACATTGTCGAGTCGTGTGACGACTGTCATGCATTGGCCGCGCCGTTGCCAGTGGGGGTAAACCCCAGGGGCCTTAGGGCCTTGGAGATTTGGCAGACTGACGTAACCCAAGTTGCCGAATTTGGCCGGCTCAAGTATGTGCATGTCACGGTGGACACCTTCTCCTCTGCCATGTGGGCTACCGCTCACACTGGAGAGAAGGGCCGTGATGTCATTGCCCACTGGAGGCAGGCCTTTGACATTCTGGGCATACCTTCTACTGTGAAGACCGACAATGGTCCTGCTTACGTCTCAAAAGAGGTGAGGCAGTTCCTGCAGTTGTGGGGTGTGTCACAGAGGTTTGGTATTCCTCATCTCCGACTGGTCAAGCTATTGTAGAACGTGCTCATGATACTCTGAAGCAGGTGCTTCAAAACCAAAACGGGGAATGCAGGGTGAAACCCCGCACAGTCGGTTGGCAAAAGTTTTGTATACCATTAATTGCCTTATGGTACCGCAGAACTCCAATAATCCCGTCATTTTGAACCACCATCTCTCGTTGCAGGCTTTGGACGAGGCACAGCAGCCTCGAGCGAAGGTTCGGGTGAGAAATTTAGTCACCAAACAATGGGAAGGTCCTTACGACCTTATCGCTTTGGGGTGCGGGTATGCTTGTGTATCCACAGATACTGGGGCGTGCTGGCTACCTGCAAGGTGTGTCCGTCCTGACCTGCGACCACAGAGGAAAAATCCGGCCAACAAGCAGGGTAGAAGCCGTGACCAGAATGAAAGTGATCAAGTGGGTGGACCATCGAGTGATGACTAAGATGATGTGAGTGTTCACTCCGATAGTCCTTCCACAAACATAGGATGAACTTTGTTCATTTTTCTTTTTTCTTTTTTTCTTTTTTTTTAAGGAAAAAGAGTGAGATGTCACCCTGATTTTTACAGTGTGCTGTGTTGATACTTAGTAGCAAAGGTTCTCATAGATTTTTTGTAAACATAGTCCATGTTTGTTTAACCGGCCAAGGATTGTTTTGTACCTTTGGTATTGTTTTTCATTCCTTTCCTGAAGGCGGAGAAGGTTGATGGACTGTGTTTCTCACCTATGGAATTGGAGAGGTGGTAACCTCATTGTCCAATCCATTATTGTGTATAAAAAGGTATATAAATGTAAGAATAAAGAGAGGCTGGGCTCTTCTTGTCTCTCGCCAGCCTTGGTGGCTCTGTGACCTGAGTGCCTGATTCTTTTGTGTCCAACCGTGCAACACATCGGTGCCCTTTTCAATACTTTTCTTGCTTCTATATGTAATAGAAGCTTCTGCAAGGGTTGTTGCAAGATGGCTCATTTTTTAGTTTCATCCTTCTAAAATTAAAAATAAATGGTGAAATAAGGTCTAAATAGTCAAAATTATTTACCATTAAATCTATTGCAAGATAATTTGTCAACAGAAAGATACAAACTAAGGACAACTTTATTCTGTTTTGTGTAATGAACAGCAAGTGCTGATAGCATCAGATAAAAATGTGAGTTGCATTCTCTGCATAATTCACTTTATTAGAGGCAGTGGTGCATAACTTCAGACATTTATTCACATCCATACAACCTGGTCCTATGATGATATTTATGCTTTCAGCAGAATAGAAATACTCTTTTAGAGATCAAAGCACAGATGACTGGAAATATAACTTAAGGGGAACCATGGAGTTTTGATATAATGATTTAACTTTGATCACAGAGATCAGTGTTCCACTGGAAAAGCAAAGAGGGAATAGTTTAAAATATTTATTTAAAATGGAACAGGGAAAAAAAGCCCTCCTATGACATGTACTTGCAAACATGTCATGAGGGAAAACATTAAAAATGCTAGGTAATGACAAACCCTTTAATTAACATACGGTAATTGGCTTAGGTATGCAGCAGTCAAAAATCTAGTTAGTTTTTACATATTTAAAATGTTAGGCTATTAATCAGGGAAGAGTTTATCATTATTATCAGACCAGAAATGATGCAGACAGAATAGTTAAGCAGAGATTAGCTAGAATATATTTCCCAGTGTAAATCAGGCTGCAAATGCATTTGTTTCTCTGCTAACCAATATTTCTGGTACCTGTTCAGCAAAGGGAACACCACTCACCACTGCTCTCCACCTGGACATGGAGCCCTCGAACACAAATCTTTGAGCATGACCATCCATTCTTTATCCATCCAGTGATTCATCCATCCAATTCTTGTCTCTCCAATTTAGAGACACAGAGGTGTCAGATGCTTTGCCCAAGTCCAGGTAGTCTGTCAACTGCTCTTCCCTTATCCATTAGTGTTGTAACCCCATCAAAGAAAGCCACCAAATTTGTCAGGCATGATTTGCCCTTAGTGAAGCCATGTTGACTATCATTAATAGCCTCCTTGTTTTCCATGTGCCTTAGGATAGTTTCCGTGAGGATCTGCTCCATAATCTTGCCAGGCACAGCGGTGGGACTGGCTGCCCTGTATTAGTTCTGGATTGAACTCAGCAATTAAGAACATGTGAAGGACAGAGTTTTGGGCAGCTTGCAAGGCGCCACCAGCTCAGCTGGCTGGGGATTGCTGCAGGGAGAAAGCAGGTGCCAGCCATGAGCTGCCCTTGTCAGGATGGACACCTCTGTCACACAGCAGCCCATGACAATCAGTGTGAGCACCACTCGAGGCCACAGCTAATGCCTTCTGTGTGCTGGAGAGCATCTGGTGCAGTGGAGCAGTGTAAGGAGATGGGCCATGAACAGTCTCACCATCTCCTCTGTCTTAGTTTAGGCTAGAGGGGTCAAAATCTAGGAAGTGATCTGGGCTGCAGGAAGGCATACAACTTCTTTTTTGCGAGAGAGAGCTAATAATCAAGTAGTTTTAAGGGTTGATAGGTAGGTAAACTAATTAAAAAGTTGATCCGCCTTCGAGGAAAAAACCATATATAAGCAGAGACCCTCTGACGCTCTTCCTCTTTAGACCTGCTGCTGCTGTGTAGAGAAGAGCAGCTCCTGCTTCTCTCGCTAGTAAGGCCCCCCCCTACCTCCTTCCGAAGGAAGGATGGGGGGGGGGGGAAGGGAGGTTTTATAGCAGCCGTGCCGCTGCAGCCGGGCAGGCATGGGGGAGGAACGGCTAAAATCTTCAACAAATACAGCTCAGCCGGTGTGCCAGCTACACAAGAGGGAGAGCCAAGCCCCTGCTCCAGGCCAGGCAAAGACCAGGCCGAACTCCATCCAGCTCGGGCCAGGCCCTGCCCTGTCACCCCGGGCCCAAATGGCCCTACCAGGCCGAGCCAGCTTGGCCGAGCCAAACAGAGAGACTCTTGAGAGCGTCTAGCATCCAGCTCAGACCTGTTCAAACAGCCCAGCAAAGAGCACGTGATCCTCACACTGCCGGAGAGAGAGAGAGACAAAAATTAACTCTCTCCATACCTAGACTAAACTCACAGACACCCATCCTTCCTTGCAGAGAGAAGAACGAGTGAAGACACCTACATAGTGCAGTGCAGAAACTTTACAGTCAGTAAAGAAAGCAGAACTGATACTCACAAGAGAGTGCATGAGAAGTTGCTTCAAGAGTGAAGCTGAAAACTCTTTTAGAAAACCATAGTTAGAGACTGAGCTAATAAATTCTCTGTAATGTATGAAGATATAGTCCAAAGGGGGATGTGAGGTTCTTATTGCAGCCAATAAACTGAAATACCTAAGTACAGACAAGTAAGTGTTGAAAAAGTACAGCCTAATGAGAAACTAAAACCAAGAAAGAAGAGAGACTGTGATCCAGAGCCCTAGTCCTGAGAAGAATGCTAGAAAACCTGAGTTGTCAAGAAAACCTGTGTTGCTAAGCACAGAAGAAGAGATTTTCTTTGTTGCTACAATTAAACTAGACATCCTTAAAACAGGTACCCTGTAGACTGTTCATAACCCACCATAGTAGCTGTAAGAAGGCTACTAGTGTGAGAGAAATCCACCATTAAACTAGACTTTACTCCGAGCAGCAGTTAATAGTGAGGCAGAAAACCCATAAAAACTGTATTTTTCTTACAAAAGATCCATAGTGTAAACAAAAGAAACTTCTCTCCCTAAATGAACTAGAACAAGAGCTGTTTCTGAAGTAGTAAACTGACTAAAAGTCGAAGTGTTGTCTTTTGTATGTTGTCAGAGAGAATAAAATGAAGAGTAAAAAAAGAGGGGTAGTCTGGGGAGTTTGTTCTAGTTTTTTCTTAAGTTTTTTTCTTTTTCCCTTTGTCTTAGATATATTAATAAAACTTCTTTGTACTTTATAAAGTTTGAACCTGCTTTACCTACTCCTAATCCTTATCTCACAACAAACAATCAAGTAAATTTAAGTAAGTGTGCTAGCATTTAGCCACAAACCTAAATAAGCGAACTGAAACCACTACATCCTCCCAGGAATAATCAGCATTGGGGAAAAAGGGGCCATTCATTTTGCTAGAAAAAGTTAATTGCTCTGGCTGTCTGAAGGAAGAACAACGTATAATTTAAACTGCTTCTTTCCTTTTGCTTTCAACAGGTTTCTCATCCCTTGCTACAGAGAGACGTAGCCCTCTTCAGACTGGTGAGGATCTTTTGTTTAAGTAGTTAATGTTTCTGCTAAGCAGTTAGGAAGTATCCAGCTGTTAAAAGCCTTTAATTGGTGAGTCTGCACTTTTTCAGCCCCTAAGGGCTGGAGACAAATAAGCTTGTCTTTTAGAAATACCAACAATAACTGCAGATGTTATTGAAGTCAAGGTGAAAAATGACATGTTTAACTCACTAAAACAACTAATTCAGAAACTAAGCACACCTTTTTCTGTGAAATTATAGTGGTATACCCAGAATTTTCCATGCTGAGCCAATGATTTTCTGTTCACATTGTTTTGTATTTCGTCATTAAGACCCAGGCTACTGGGAACTACATCAGTAACCCCAAAAGTTCACCTGGAATGTTGTGGCTTATCTCTGTTCATTACACTAGAGCTTGAAATACAGCTGTGTCCACCAGTACATTCCTAATTTTCCTTAACATGATAATTTGAGATTTGTGAGTTTCAGTGCACTGAAAGACATACCTAAGCAGCAGTGGTTGAATCCTGGCTTATCTTCAGTTTATTCAAATATTTTTATCTACTTAAGCTATTTCAGAAATTCAGTCTTTCTGTGACAAGCACAACATCAGTTCCTCACTTGAAATCTGTGTTCTTTGTCTTTATAGCACCACAAATTGCAAATCCTGCAATAGCTTATTTTAAACTTTTTATCTGAGGCTTGTACTGATTTCTGTTGTACAAGCATACAGAAGTACAACAGTTGTCCAGCTGGCTGGTTTAAAATTCAGCTGAATGTACTTTGTATTGTCCTCAGGTTTTCTCTGTGCTGTTGCTGCTTTAATTTGTTACCAATTAATGGCATTGCCAAGGCTGCTTTGGGAAAATGACTGACAGAAAGGAATGGAGTCTGGGGGTATAAAAGAAAGGATTAAAGCATTTTGGAATTATGTGAGTAATTAATTAGTGAGGTGGTTTGGAAGATGGGTGGTTAATTACCCATAAAAATGCTTCCCATAATCTCTCTCTGCCTTGTGCTTATTATAACTCACATTCTCCCCACACCATTGGCTGTTTCCAACTCCACACACAGCTTGTCAAAGAGGGACTGACTGTTGCCTGCCAGGGTAAGTGGTGTGCAGAATGATCTGTAGCACTGCCATGTCTTTCCTGGCTCCTGTAAGGCAAAGGACAAGAATATCCTAATTCTGCTCTCCTTCCCTGAGGCACCTGAAGCCCAAATCCCCAGGACATCAATCTGGCCTGGGCAGACACACTGTCCACAGAGTCAGGTTTGTCTAAGTCAGGTTCTCACCCAGTTCAATATTATGACCTGACAGGGTATAAACGAGATCATTAGTTCAGGTGAGAGTTAAGCACCTATTTACAGCAATTACTGGATTATGAAGAGATAAAACCATAGGACATGTTGTTTATAGCTTCACTGTACTCTTAGTTGAGAGCTAAGGGTTTCTCCTTTAGGCTAGAGGTGTATCCCAGCAAACCTTAACTCTACCAGGACAGTGTCCTTACTCTGTCCTTTCCTTTATGTCTAGCTCATTGTTTGGACACTTATTTAGAGACATCAGGGAGTGTGAATGGTGTCTCAAAGGGGGTATCTCTGAAGAATGTTTACTGCCTGAAAGATTCAAAGCATGACTGAATAGCTCTCTTTCCTTGAAATATTTGGGAGCTCTGTATGTAATGATCTTTATCTCATGTGGTGCTGTTTAGTGTCAGAAGACTGCTGTGGGAGTGCTCTTTCATCTGTGTAAGAATTCATGTTAAATGGAGAGAGTCACTGATGTGCTGATTCCTCATCCCTTTGTGTCCTCCACTGTGATCACAAATCTACATTTTTGTAAACTCTTCCACCTTTTGCAGAAATTTGCCCTTCATTTTTCCCTGCCATGCTCCTCCTGTCCCTTAGCTAAAGCAAGATACAACACAAGCCTTTTTGCTTGATTCAAGGTACCCTTTTATGCACCTAATAATAAAAGAGCACTAGTAATGTATCTGAGAGACCTAACAGTGACCTGTAATGCCAAAACTCTGTGCTTCCCATGGATTCCACACAAGCCAGAAATTAAATAAATAACTTGTCAGCTGGAGTCTCTCCATCTTCCTGCTTTGACATATCCAATAAATTCTGTCACAATTCCTACATAAAAAATAGTGTTCCAACCTATATAAAGGCTTTATTAAAACACTTTTTTGATTAATTAAGGAGGACAAAAGAAATTGAAAAGTGTTGTTCTTCACAAATGCTGCTTTTCTCAAAGTCTTCTATGTCAACATTGCTGATCTTATACATCAAACCCTAATGTTTCTAAATGCTGGTGTTGAAAATCCAAACCACAGGGGAAAATTGAACTGCATTCTTTCTCCATCATCAGAAATAGAAGTCCTCCAATCAGATCTGAGCTGTCAGGTTTATTAATGATGTGTGAAGCAAAACTAAATCCAGCTCAGCCTTCCATGGCTGTGTTTGCTCTGCAATGATAACAGTAATAAAATCATCATTACAGTCATCACTAAAAAAAAATCCCCAAATGAAATTCAAAGAACCACAGAGAAAGCCAATATATTGAATATGGTGATGCTGGTTTCTACAAAGCCTCTGCTTGCTAGAATCACATTTTAAGTAACAATTTTGGTGTATGCTTAATTGTTCTTGTATTCATATAGAAATAAAATGTAATTTGATGACACTGACTTCCTTGGAGAGTGAAGTTATATTTATAATAAATTTAGAAGAAAGCAAAATGTCTCTCTGGAATAACTAAACAACAGCTAGTCAATCAAAGACTGGAAGAATAATTTAACATGCTGAGAAATGAGAAAAAGCATCCAAATAGATGATCCTAATCTTTGGGAAGCAGTAAGCCATATAGAAATGTTGAAGCTACACGTAAAAGGACAAAATTGTTTTAATAGGTATGAGAAGGTCTGTATAATACTGGTAAATGGCTCAGAGGTTTGAGATTTTTACATCAGAACATGTAAGAGAACAGGACTGCATTCCTTAAGGAATAGCTGCCACGAAATGTTATACAATGCAGTCTATTTTACCATTTCTTCTTACAATGATGTGTTTAGGACTGACTTTGGAAGGAAAACCTTATGAGATTTTTCTTCTCTTATTTCCTCTCCTTGAATTTAGCTGTAAAGCAGGTCTGTGTGAATGTCAATGGCTGTTTGTCATTGAAGACATAGTAGAACACCATCTGAATTCAGTTTTGCATTACAAAGCACAGTATTTAAAGGATTAGAATATAATTTCCAGATAATTTTAAAAAAGAGGATCTGGCAGTCCAAGCAGAATCCACTAGACAGTGCTACTTTTTGTCCAATTCTTTGCCTAAATAAACGTCATACTGTGAATAAACAACTTGGACATCATTCAAGTGCAAAACTTCAAACAGCAATTGTGCTATATAAGCAAATCAGAAATCCTGATACTGATTTAAATAGTAAAAAGATGTTATTCATGATCAGAAATAAATGTTTTTGAAGGAGCCTTTTTAGATGTACATTATCTTGGGATTTTGCTTCAAATGGGAATGCTTCATGCATGGCTATATTTCCTTGCTAAAGAAAGGGTACTACTTTGGGATCAAGCTGCCATGTGTATTGGGTCTGACTGGGGTAAAGCTCACAGGCCTTACACTGCTGTACTTTGCTTTGGTAGCTGGTGTTGATAACAGAGCAGTGTTTTGGCTACTGCCAAGCTGTGCTGTCCCTGTGACATTCCTTCCCCCACTGAAGGGGATGGGGGGGGCAAGATCCTGGGAGGGGACACCAGCAGGCCAGCTGACCCCAGTCAGCCAAAGAGATATTCCATACCATATCACATCAGCTCAGATATATAAGGGAAGGAAGAGAGGAGGAGGGGGAGGCATTTGGGACTTGTCCATGTTTGCCTCCTCGAGCAACCATCACGTGTGCTGGAGCCCTGCTTCCCAGAAAGTGTCCGGACATCGCTGCTGATGGGAAGTAGAGATTGATTGTTTTCTCTTCTTGCTCTTGCGCGCGCAACTTTCAACTTGCTTGTTCTATTTTTTCCTCCACTGTAATAAAACTGCCTTTACTCACCCTGATAGTCTTTTTCAATATTATCCTCTCCCCTCTCCCAGCGGGAGGGGGAGTGATAGAGTGACTGAGTGGGCACCTGGCCCCTGGCCGGGGTCAACCCACGACACCATGAAAACCTTGTCCTCAAGCTGAGTCAACTTTCAATTATTTACTGTCGCGTCGCCGCTGGTTTGGGCCAGGCAACTGCCCACCAGGGTTTTGAGCAGCAGCCCTGCGGAGGCTATGACCGAGTGTCCCTGGCTCAGGCAGGCACAGGTTCACCGGCGTCGGGAGTTCAGTTTCCCTTGCCGCGGGCTGTGTCTCCCCTATGGGTAGACACTGTATCTGAATCGCTGGAAAGGCTGGGGAGGGATCTCTCGGCGCAGAGTAAAAGATACACTGTATCAAGGAGATGACAGCTCTCTGGGCGTCTGAGTCCGAGAGACCCAGGGCTCAGCCTGCACCAGACTTTTATTATGAGGGTGACAACCAATTAGGTCCAAGCCCGGGGGAGAAACCAGGGAGGGACAAGGGGACAAGGGCCAACGGGGGATAGAGAGGGGAGGAGAGGGGGTAACAGACATGACTATAACATAATCAGCAACCGAACATGACCAAACTTTCTGGAACTCGGGGAAGATTGACAACTGATGGATGGGTGGTCAGTCCAATGGCCAAGGGAACGTCCAGCCCCTTAGAAACCCAGCCCCACTCCGGGGCAAACCACTGCCAAACCCCACCCCAGGGGTGGCCTCAATCCTGGGATTTCCTACTCTAGGGCTTCTTAATGGGGAAAGAGTTTTTGGGAGCCCCGACCACCACCACACTCTTCCTCCTCCATCGCCAAAAATAAAGTCTGATCATCTACTCCTTCAGTTCTACCATCAATGTCATCTTCTTCATTTATCACCTAGAAATAAGTCTGTGTTCAATGACAATCCAATTAGCTTGTTAAAAAAAAAAATCTTTCTTTTAAAGTATTGGTTATTCTTGCCACGGGCAAAGGCAGCAGTCCAACATCCATAAAAAAATCTTAAAAGAAAAAAAGTGCACAAAATACACCACTGCTGGACAACGTGCTCTTTGCATACTATATTTTGCTAATGTTGAGTGAAAAATAAAAGGCAGAGAGGGCACTTATTTCACTCACCTAAACCCACAGACTCACTGTATGGGAGATCCCACAGACCCTGTAAACAGTATGGCTGCATTATTCTTACAGGGAAAATATCAGTAAACATCCTGGCAAAAGTCATTTTGCAATTCAAAATGCTTACTGCAGTGTTTCAATTTCTGCTGGCATTTCATAGGCTGAACTCTTTCCCTTGCTAACTATTCTCTCCTCACTTTTCTCCACCCTTCAGTCCTACATAAGTTGCTGTTCTGCACAGATTGGCATTACCTCATGGTTCTTACAGGACAGTAGATCTTGCCAGCTTTTGCTTCAATGCACTTCGTCGATTGTTTGTCTTATACAATACAGGCAAACCACAGTGTCTAAGACAATTGTATTGCAGAACAAATAATTATGTTCTTGTGTTTGAGAGGGCAATGATCTGTTTTTTTTTTCCCTTGGACACAAAGTATTTGGCTTTGTCAACCATTCTATTTAGAAGTTGGATTGGTACCCATAAAGGAGCACCCTTGAGCTCTTTTTACTTAATTATAGCTCACAGCCCCTGAAAGTAATTCTACTTGGATTTATGCAATCATGACAACCAGCTCTTCCAAAGTGCTTTTCTTGCATAGATCTCAAAGCACTTGATGCAGGAAGTTAAGGTAATTCTGCAGATGTAAAATCCAAGAATTGAGGAGATGGAGAGAGTTGCTGAAGTTCATCCAGAATTTGAATAGGAAAAAAACCAAACAAAAATGCCATTGAAGAATATTAGTTTTTAGTATTCCTGACATTGCAACATAACTTTCTTGAAGGAAAAATACAGTTTCCAGTATAGGGGGACAAGCAGAAAGATCCTAAATACAAAGGAATTAAAAGCATCCATCAGAGTGTTTTTCAAATATAAAATGTGTCTCTCCTTTCTTTTACTTATTTCCACAGGAAAAGGTTTTCTAGTACAGAACCCATTCTCTCTATCCTCACAACTTTTTCTAATAATGCTGTGGATCCAGACTTTTTATCTTCTGTCTCTTTCAGCATGAGTCTGTGGTTCTGGAACCTGCTCTATTTCAGCCAAAGTGTAGATGAACTACTCAGGGAGGCACAACAAAAGATGATAAATTCCACGGAGAAGGTGAAGTGGCTTTTGCCACTAGAAGAAAGACAGGAAGATTTGAATTACCCCTCAAAACCCTGAAATCTGACAACTAGAAATATGGTGTCCAAAGTCCATTGTGCAACACAAGTCATATGCATATTTTCAGCACATTTTGTGTAGTTTGGTTGAAGTAGAAGTTATTTCTGACTATTAATAAAAAGCAGGTGACACCAGCTTTCCATTTTTAAAGGATTCATACAGTGATGATACAGATCCTAGCATTTAAAAACTGACAAATAATTTTTAACTTGGATGGGACTCCCATAACCTGGTAAATATCTCTCCACTGTCATTTATACCAGCCTTAGGACAACTAGCATTCCCTAGATGAGGAGCCAGACTACACAAAGTGGGCTTAGATCCAAAGACTCCTCACAATGTTACAAGCAGCATCAATGATGAACAGCTGCATTAAAAGTTTCCCATCTTTGTTGTCCAGGTCAGTCTGTGACCTGCATGGTATACTTCAGTAAGATATTGCAAATCTCTCTTATAATAGCAGAAATATTCTCTGGAGTCTTCAGCACAATGTTATCTGTGAGCCTTTTGCCTCAATGCTTAAAAAAATCCAGAGCAAACTTCCCCAAAATTATTTCTATATTTCAAATTTCATTCCCTTTTTTTTTTTTCCCTGAGGAATATAGATTTTGAAGAAATAGTTGCTTTGAGCTTGAATAATAACATCTTAGCTAAGAAACTTTCAGTGTGCTCTTAATTTGCAGATGAGAAGCACTGATTTGGCTCTAACAGAACGTTTACATGCTCCACAGAGACATCAAGTACGGAGATGTCTTGTGGCCTCTTCATTTAATGGAATGACAGCAAGAGGGAAAGAAAGCACTTGAGGGAATAATACAATCATTACTTTCAAGATGTTTCTGTTTGAAGGACCTTGAAGAAGTTTCCATCATTCTGCACAGATGAATTCGTTGCAAACAACCTAAAGCAAAGACTGTAAGGGCTCACTAACCATCTGAGAATGGTCCAGGTCCACAAAGGCACAAACGCCATTCACTGAGCTTATTTTTGTTAAAACCTTTCACACTTAGCTGTCTGTACCAACATTCATATCCTTTCTACCTGAACTATCTTTTTCTTCTCTATGAGTCTTGCTTTAGTTACAGCTCATAAATCAAGTCACTAAATTCAGCTAGTTCTTTCACTGCAACATACCTGAAAGCACATCCCTCGTCAGCTCCCACTAAAACAATCTCTCATACATCTTTGTCGTGGGTTGACCCCGGCTAGGCGCCAGGTGCCCACTCAGTCGCTCTATCACTCCCTTTCCCACTGGGACAGGGGAGAGAATAATATGAAAAAAGACTACCAGGGTGAGATAAGGCAGTTTTATTACAGCAGGAAAATAAAGAAAACAAGGATAGATCTGCGTGTGCAAGAGTTGAAGAGAAAAACAATCAGTCTCTACTTCCCATCAGCAGCTATGTCTGGACACTTTCTGGGAAGCAGGGTTTCAGCACGCATAGTGATGCCTTAGGTTTTAACTTTTTATTTTCTACATCAGGACTGCTCTAGGGTATGACTCTAAGACTCCATAAATTGTCAGCTAGTGTTCTGTTACTGTCATTTAGACGAAACAATGTCTCTTTAAGCCGGAGTTTCAAGGACATACTGTTTCTCCAAAAGCACAAAATGTAAACAACCATGGACAGCAGCGAAGAGAAGAAGGGGACAAACTAGGGATGGGACTTCAGGACCCAAAGCTGTAATTGGACAATGGGTTTCTGATATGCAGATGGACCAAAGGTATATCTGTCCAAAAAGCATGTGCTAGGTGTCCATTTTGGGTGTAGTCTCTGCGAGACTCCTGCATGGCCCAAAGTGTGCCTTGTTTTAATAAATACTTCTTTTATTCTTTTAACTCTGTCCAGCTTCTGTTTCAGGTCAGCCTTTCGTAAGGCATCATAAAGGTATTGTTTCCATTAATTATTTTATCAGAACTGACCTTCTGTAGTTATTTCAGGTGTTCTTTTCACTCTTCCTGTCTGAATGTTCAAATGATTAACTCTCTGAAAAGCAAGCATTGTTAGAATGTTAGAGGCTCTGTCTAAGGATGGACACTGCAAACCACACTGAAGACAATAGAAAAGCCCAACTCATTTCAGTGGGATGTTAGATCCGATTGAAATCAACAATACCTCTGTGGCTTGAAGCAGATTTTATTTTTAATGTCTGCTTTAATCTCTTTTGACTGAAACAAAAAAATATCCTTAAGGAATTAGGCTGGTTTCTGTTGGGAGGTTATACTCGCACAAGTGAAACATGAAATGATGCCAAGACATTGTAGTGGGGTTTTTTTTGAAGTGGACACCTGCACACTGTGAGCTGGCTTGCAACCAACAATTCATTCCTCAATTCAGTTCAGTTCAAAAATATTTAATTGGCATGATAAGCTATAGAATTGTATGCAAAGAATCAAAGAGGAAGATCTTTCAGATATGCTTTAGAGGATGGGTCTAATCTACTCATCTGTGTTTAGAAGAGTTTGGTCTCCAACACCCATTTAGCTACTATTAATTTAGTCCATCCCTCATCTGATATGAAGTTAATGTGTGTTTTTTTCTGTACAGACTATTCAGATTTGTCCTTGGGTTTTGTGTATACATATGAATAATTATGTTGTCATGAGTGTGATGCTTGTTCCTAACTACCCACAGTAGAAAAATTTCTTGCAGGTCATTGTGTTTTGGAC
This sequence comes from Eopsaltria australis, assembly GCA_034509425.1. NCBI lineage: Eukaryota > Metazoa > Chordata > Aves > Passeriformes > Petroicidae > Eopsaltria > Eopsaltria australis. The sequence continues at coordinate 49,831 of JAVTVJ010002499.1, forward strand.
ATTACAATGGAAGCCATATCTTTGTCTTCCCACTGTCACTTGGTTTGCAAGGACGGTAACGGATGGATTCATCCTGTGGTTTTCCCTAACTGAAGAAGCCATAGTCCAAATGCATACATTATGAAGAAACCACTTAAAACATGTTGCTCTGTTTCTTACAAAAATTTTTTTGAGACAGGTAATCCTTTCCTAAAACATATAAATATCTAAATTCTAAAAAATTCTTCCCAAAGGAGACTCAGCTCTCAAATATGAAACTAAAAATTTACAATTTTTTAAAAAATTAATTTTTCCAAAGTAAACATCAATTGTGATGGCAGACCAGAATCTTTTTTGACAAGGTAAAAATGCTGAAGCACCTTTTGAAATTAGCAGTTCACACTTCATTTACTCTTGGTACCAATAGGAATCTTGGATGACTGTCCAGTAAACAAAAAATGAGTGTACCAGGAAAGAGCATTTACATCTAGGTATGCAGAATAGTTTCCCTAGGTAACTAATTCTTTACCCTTATTAAAATAAGTGTACCTCGTGGCTTCGCGGCCTCGTGGCCACCTGCTAGATGGTTGCCTCAGCCACCCGGGCGCCACCAGGGCTAAGGTTTCCCTGCCCACAGCAACGCTAATCCCAAGTGCTGAGGTGTCGGTGTTCGCAAGCGTGGGTTCTTGCTACCAGTAGCTGTGGAATCAAGGCAATAAGGAGCGGCAACTGTGCTGGGCAACAGGAACGTTTATTGATCCTCGTCCCAAGCACAATGGCGCCGGACAAGGCTGTGCAGGGACTGATAAACAACTCAAGCAACCAATCACGGCAGAGCAAGGGGGAGGAGTTGGGGCGGGGAGAGGACTCATAAACCAACCGGGAGTAAGGGAGGGAGGGAGAAAGGTTCAGGGACCAATCCGAGATACACCTGCACAGAGCTTTCCAGAAACAGGGGAGGATACAGAACTTGACAGACAACACAACTAACAAATTATCAAACAGAGGCGTAACCTAAACTAAATGGACTAAACCAAGGTCAGGATGGCTCCCGGGGGATTCTTTCCACGAGATGGTTTCACCCACCACCCTTTCTTCCGGGAGCCCGGGGCCGACGTTGCCATGACAACTGCAACATCTCCCCGTTTCTTGTTTTCTAAAGAAGAATGAAAAATCATAGAAACAAGGACATTTTTTAAACATGAAAACAAACAGAGCACAATTAAAATGATAACTAAAATCCAAACAAGGGTGGACAACAGTTCTGTCGCCCATGATGAAAGTCCGGTTTGTGCGAACATGGTCCGCAGCCAATCATTGCTTTCAACATGTAGATCTTGGAGCTGCTGCTGGATCCCCTGTATAGTGGCGTGGATGCTGCGCGAGCGGGATGAAAGATTGAAACAGCATAGACCTTCAAATTCCTCGCACCCGTGCCCATGGGCGAGGAGTAAGAAGTCTATAGCCGCCCTGTTCTGCAAGGTGGCTCGCCTGGTGGTGTCTCCGTCCTGAAGTAATTGGGCCAAAGCACGGGACGTCATGTTGGCGTGTTTGCCAAGCCAACATTCAAGATGACCTAATTCCCCAAGCGCCTTAGCTGCTGCTGCCCAGGGCACAAAGACAGAAGCAACCACCCTCTTTGAAAAGCTCCAATGATTAACTTCTGAATTGCAATTGTCATCCCAATGGTCAATTTCTCGTTTTTTACGTGCCGAATTGGTTTTTGTCCAATTGAGAATTTGTGTTTTGCCAGGGGCCATGAGGGTCACTTCGCCCAACGTGCAAGGCCCTCCTACCGGACGGGACGGTATCCCGGCCCACATGCAGTCCCCACAGATAAGAAACACTCCTGTTGGTAGGCGGAGGGGACCACTAAGTGCTCTGGCTCTCAACGGTGTAGCAGGTGTGGTAATAGTACGTGCACACCACTTATCAGAAGTATAGATGGAACGTTTACAAGGACTCACATTAGTTCTTTTAATGTCTTGTCCTGGGTTAGGCCAGAGGGGTCAAAATCTAGGAAGTGATCTGGGCTGCAGGAATGCAGGAAGGAATACAACTTCCTTCCTGCGAGAGAGAGAGCCAATAATCAGGTAGTTTTAAGAATTGATAGGTAGGTAAACCAATTAAAAAGTTGGTCCGCCTTCAAGGAAAAAACCATATATAAGCAGAGACTTTCTGACGCTCTTCCTCTTTGGACCTGCTGCTGCTGTGTAGAGAGGAGCAGCTCCTGCTTCTCTCGCTGGTAAGGCCCCCCCCCCCACCTCCTTCCAAAGGAGGGATGGGGGGGGGGAAGGGAGGTTTTACGGCAGCCGTGCCGCTGCAGCCGGGCAGGCATGGGGAGGAAACGATTGGAATTTTCAGCAGATCCAGCTCAGCCGGTGTGTCAGCTACACAAGAGGGAGAGCCGGGCCAGGCAAGGACCAGGCCGGACTCCATCCAGCTCGGGCCAGGCCCTGCCCTGTCACCCCGGGCCCAGATGGCCCCACCAGGCCGAGCCAGCTTGGCAGAGCCAGGCAGAGACTCTTGAGAGCGTCTGGCATCCAGCTCGGACCTGTTCAAGCAGCCCGGCAAAGAGCACGTGATCCTCACACTGCCGGAGAGAGAGAGACAGAAATTAACTCTCTCCATGCCTGGACTAAACTCACAGACACCCATCCTTCCTCGCAGAGAGAGGAACGAGTGAGGACATCTACATAGTGCAGCGCAGAGACTTTACAGTCAGTGAGGAAAGCAGAACTGATACCTAGAGGGAGGTGCATGAGAAGTTGCTTCAAAAATGAAGCTGAAAACTCTTTTGAAGAACCATGGTTGGGGACTGAGCTAATAAATTCTCTGTAATATATGAAGATATAGTCCAAAGGAGGATGTGAGGTTCTTATTGCAGCCAATGAACTGAAATACCTAAGTACAGACAAGTAAGTGTTAAAAAAGTACAGCCTGATGAGAAACTAGAACCAAGAGAGAGGAGAGGCTGTGACCAGAGCCCTGGTCCCAGGGAGAATGCTAGAGAACCTGAGTTGTCAGGAGAACCTGTGCTGCTAAGCACAGAAGAAGGGATTTTCTTTGTTGCTGCAATTGAACTGGGCATCCTTAAAACAGGTACCCTGTGGACTGTTCATAACCCACCATAGTGGCTGTGGGAAGGCTACTGGTGTGGGAGAGATCCACCATTAAGCTGGACTTTGCTCCGGCGGCGGTTAATGGTGAGGCAGAAGACCCATAAAAACTGTATTTTTCTTACAGAAGATCCATGGTGTAAGCAAAAGAAACTTCTCTCCCTAAATGAACTGGAACAAGAGCTGTTTCTGAGGTGGTAAACTGACTGGAGGTCAAAGTGTTGTCTTTTGTATGTTGTCAGGGAGAATGAAATGGAGAGGTGGGGAAGGAAGGGTGGTCTGGGGAGTTTGTTCTGGTTTTTTCTTGAATTTTTTTTTTTCTTTTTTTCCCTTTGTCTTAGATATATTAATAAAACTTCTTTGTACTTTATAAAGTTTGAGCCTGCTTTGCCTACTCCTAATCCTTATCTCACAACAAGCAATCAAGTAAATTTAGGTAAGTGTGCTGGCATTTAGCCACAAACCTGAATAAGCAAACTAAAACCACGACATGTCTCCAATTTGAGCCCGATAGGGCTCGTTCCCCATCAGCGTGTATTGAAATTCCACGCAGAATTTGGCTTGTGCGGACCCCAGCAGTTCCAATTCTTGGGGTTCCACATCGAAATTTCTTTCGTCTACTGCATGTTTTAGAGTCTCAAGCCAGGCATCCCATGATTTTACAGAATTGGGCCTCAGACTTGCAAGAACAGGATCAGACTTGCAAGAACAGGATCTTGTTCTTGCATAGGGATACCCACCAGACAGGTTGACAGGGGGTTCTCGGCAGCATCGGTATTCAAACAGAGATTGTCTTGTTTCAATGACTTGGCGAGCGTGACCCACACATTCTCCTTCGGTTGCGGAAGGATCCAGCCGGATGTCTCTGGTCAATGGTGAGTCATCGTCGCCAGCAGCCACTGGGTCAGCAGGATTTTGGTCACACTTTCCAGCTCCATTACTTCTGTTATCAAGGTGTACTGAAACAGGAAGGTAAGTATAAACAACTCTTTCTCAGCAAAGTTGACTTCTACCAACCCTTCCCCTCTCAGAAAATTCAACAAGGACAGGGTAAGGATAGAACATTCAGGTAAGTGTGGGGTGGGGAAAAGGGGAAAGGGGAGTAGGGCGGTGAAGGTTTTGAGCATTGTTGCTGGTGCTCTTAGCTGCTCATGGTTGGAACACAGTCTATGATGTTGCCTTCTTTCTTCTTCGCTTCCATGCGAAGCTGACATTCTGGTTATCCTGTGGGGTCTGTGGGTCACTCTGGAGGTATGGGCGGATTGCTCTCGCCGGGATCCACCGGGGACCTGCTGTTGTAGAAACACACCCATACCCTCTTCCCCATACAATCAGCTCGACTGGACCTTTAATCTGGCCATTTTCCGGATCCTTGAACAGCACAAAAGGTTTTTCCGCCAATTTCATCCTGGCCGAATTCGTGAAATGTCTAAAGACGGGGGGGGAAGGCTCCGAATCAGTACAATTTAGAAAATTTAAGGTAAACAACGCCTTACAGAGTCGCTCAATGGGCGTCTTTTCCTCTGTCCCTCCCCGCTGCTGCTGCTCAAGGATGCGTTTAATCTCCTGATGTTTTCTTTCGATTATAGCTTGGCCAGTTGGGGAATGGGGTATGCTGGTGGTATGGCTAATTCCCCATTCCTGTAAAAATTTTTTAAAACTAGCTGAAACATAACAAGGTCCATTATCAGTTTTTATAGCCTTCGGCACTCCTAAAACAGAAAATGCCATTAGAAAATGTTTTTTAACGTCTTTTGCCTTTTCTCCGGTGTGAACCGACGCAAAGGTGGCACCAGAAAATGTGTCAGTCGATACATGAATATATTTAAGACGACCAAAAGGTGCATAATGGGTTATGTCTGCTTGCCATACCTCGTTAGAATGGAGACCTCGGGGATTGACCCCAGCGTTAAAGGCAGGAATCTGATGTTTCTGACAGGACGGACATGTTGCCACTATGGCCCTAGCCTGCTCCGAGGACAGGTTAAACATCCTATGGAGGGCAGGGGCATTTTGATGGTAGAATTGGTGGCTTAACCGAGCCTGTGCTACAACGTCAGGAACTGAACAATTGTGCACAGACATCGCTAATGCATCAGCTCTCTGATTACCCTCTGCGATGTAACCGGGTAGGTTGGTGTGTGACCTTGTGTGCATCACAAAGAAGGGATGCTTGCGGTGGGAAAGGAGCTGTAACAAAATAGTAAGCAACCCAAAAAGTCTTTGATGACTCACCTCTTTCAATAGAGAATGTTCAATCCTGGAAACAATCCCCGCTACATAGGCCGAATCTGTCACCAAATTTATCGGTTGCTCCTGGAACCGCTCGAATGCCCTAACGACGGCAGATAACTCAGCAATTTGAGGAGAACCCTCAACCACCAGAATTTCCTCTTCCCATTCGAGGGTCTCTGGATTTTCCCACGTCAGCACAGCCTTGTGGGAGGACCCAGAACCGTCTGTGAAAATGGTTAGGGCATCAGGAATTGGAGTTTTGCTTTGAACAAATTCTGGGGCCAAATGAAATTCCGAATTAAAAAGATGGTGTTTTTAGCTTTTGGTGCCCAATTTGACCGGAGAAGTTTTCCAGAGCTAATTGGAGATGTTCACTCTCCTGGAAGACAGACTCAAATTGATCTCTCTTCCAGGGAGTTTGGATGCACGCAAAATCACAGCCAGCCAGGGCACGGAGACGCTGGCGAGCTTTGATTATAAGCTCGGCCACCAACTCTTGTGGCGTAGTGATTGTTTTGGATGGCGTATTAGGTAGGAATATCCACTCCACTATCAGGAGGGGATCCCTCACCTGCTCATCCCATTGAAATATTAACCCATGGTACTTCGGGTTCTTCCCTAGAATACTGAAACGGAAGGGGAGAACCGGGTTAATCCTATGTGTCTGTTTTGTGTGTAATGCTGCTAGTACTTTACCAACTGCCCCTCTCGCCTCCGTGGTGAATTGAATGGGTGCATCCAGGGCACGGCCTCCCCGTAGGAGTTGAAACAAAGGCTGCAAGTCGGTGTTCTTCAGTCCTAGGAAGGGTCGCAGCCAATTGATAGATCCACACAACTGATGCAACTCACGAAGCGTGGCAGGCTCTTCAGGAAGTTTCATCAGTTGAGGCTCAATAAAGGTGCTGGTGATACGTGACCCCAAATAGTTCCAAGGTGACGTGGACTGTATTTTCTTAGGGTTCACCTTCATACCGACGTTCTCGATGGCCTGGAGAACTGCAGTCAGGGCTGGTTGTAGCTGTTCTTGCAAAGGTGCGCAGACGAGTATGTCGTCCATGTAGTGAAGGATGCGGACGGCTGGAAATGCCTTTCGTACCGGAGAGAGGACCCCGGAGACGTACCATTGGCAAAGGGAGGGGGAATTTTTCATTCCCTGGGGGAGGACGAGCCAATGGTAGCGTCTCACGGGTTCCTCCCGATTGATCGCAGGCACTGTGAAGGCGAACTTGGGAGCATCTGCAGGATGGAGGGGGATACTAAAGAAACAGTCTTTAATGTCTATTATGGTGACGGGCCACCCCCTTGGCAACATTGCTGGTGATGGGAGTCCAGGCTGCAGGGGGCCCATCTCCTCCATCACCGCATTAATGGCACGAAGGTCGTGCAGTAGTCTATAACTGTCAGATTTGGGCTTTTTTATTACAAATATCGGAGAGTTCCACGGGCTGTGGGATGGTGTAATGCAACCTAGTCTCAGCTGTTCGTCGACCAGTTCCTGGAGAGCGCTTAATTTATCACCTCGTAGGGGTCACTGCTCAATCCGGATGGGTTTATCAGAGAGCCACTTAATGGGTGGAACTTGCGGCCCAGCGCACTTTGAGGTGGCCCCCACTAAAAATCCTGAGGCAGAGGGATCTCAATCCTCGCGCCCCACTGGTCTAGCAGGTCTCTGCCCCACAGTGTAAAACCCGAGGAAACTATGAATGGCTTCACGGTCCCTACATGTCCATCGGGACCCTCGATAAGAATGTCCGATGTCGCCCTTTTAGCAGACACTGTTCCCCCGACTCCCTTTAGGGATTTGTTCAAGTCTTTGGTGCCCCAGTCAGATGGCCACTCTGTGTCAGCGATGATAGTAACATCAGATCCCGTATCTATCATTCCTGCCCTGGTGACGGAACTCTGGCCATTGATAAGCTTACAGTCAGTGAATGGTTTGTCTGTACCAACTACCTGAGTCCACCATACAAACGGAGTTCGTGTGTCCCTAGGGATGTTCTCGGGTAAGATCAGTGCTTGGCCTAGCCAAGTCCCTTTAGGCAAAAACCAGGGTGTGGTATTTAACATGATGGTGACACCGATAGGTTTTTTAGGTTGATAAAGTTTCACCTCCGGGATCACAAAAAGTCCTGGGGGACCTCTTATAGAATCTCCCACAATAAGTAATGTGCACGGGTGGTGTGGTGCATTTATCAGTTCCACAGCAACGTGGTGAGGTGTAGTGTTCGTGAGATGTAAAACGAACGAGCTCACCACATCCAGGCGATTGGAGTCACTCGGCGAGGGCTCTGCAGGGTGCCGCGTTGTAGAATGTGGACACGCCAGCTGTTGAAGTCTCGTGAGTCCTCTGTAGGTTGGTGAAGTCGGTGTCGTGGACTCCCCAGGTGCAGCGCTTAGCTTATTTATTGCGGAGCACGGCGCTGACCCGCGCTCCCCTTCCCATTTCCCGAGGAGTGGCAACAGGAACACGGCGGGGGTTGGACTGTCACGTTGTTTTGATGAGAGGCGGTACCTGCCGGTAACTCGGGATTCACAGAGTTAGTGCAGTTAAAATGTCCTTTGCGAGGGAGTCTACAGTCTTTGATAAAATGACCTAACTTCCAACAGTTATAACAACGTTTTTCAGCTGGCGCTGCTGTGACACCATAGGAATGCGTGGGTTTGGGTTTTACCTTCGCTAAGTCAGGGATGGTCTCTGACTTTGACAACCTCACTTGGGAGCAGCGCTCAGTAATAAGCTCGATGGTAGGCGGAGGCTCCCAAGGCATCAGCTCGATGACCCTACGGCACTCCTCATTAGAGTTCTCCCTAACAAGTTCCACTAGCATCTCTTTTTGCATGACCGGGTTGGTAACTGCACGCGCCACGGACTCCCGAAGTCTGTTTACAAAGGTGACAAACCTCTCTTGGGGACCCTGCTTTATGGTGGTGTAACCCTGAGCAGGGTCACCGTCAGCGGCTAAACCAAACAGCACCGATCGCGCTGCCCGCTGTACGTCTTTAAGGACTTCAGCCGGAATGTTTTTGGCTTGGTCCCCGGGTTCAGAAAACGCTCCCTCCCCACTAAGGTGTTCCATAGTGAGGGAGGCTTTGGCTGGGTCACCGCGATAGGTGGCAAGTAACTTTTGCAGCTCCCTGTGCCACCTGCTTTCCCAAACCCAGAAATCCGGTTCGATTAAAAGGCTCGACATCAGGAGCTTTAAATCGTATGGTACTAGCAACGATGTTTCAAACGTGGCGTTTATCAACCCCTTGAAATAGGGAGACGCGCGCCCAAACTCCTGACTCGCTTTGCAAATATCCTTAATTACCCATTGCTGTATGGGCTCCCACCGCGCGGTGTTACGCTGCCGGTTGTACGTCACCGGTGCCGCAAAGGGCACGGCTACCGACAACTGCGATGGGGGAGAGGCCCCGGTGGTATAGGCCTCGGAGGCCCGGGTGAGATAGGCCTCATCCCTTCCCGCTTCCGGTGTAGGACCGTGGGAACCGGAAGGTAGACCGTGGGAAACCGGAAGGGGTACAGCGTGGGTAAACAAGGGGGCGGGCACGCCAACGGGAGGGGCGGGGTTCCCGGCAGGGGCGGATCTGGGCGGGATTGGAGGCGGGACTGGGGTGGGAGTTACAGGGTAAGGGGTGGGGCGACCGAGGGGGCGGGGAACTTCTTGGGCGGGAGGAAGGAGGGGCCCCGACGCAATGACATCATCGGCCGCAGGGGGTGTGACCGACGTGTCACTCGACGCGGGGGTGGGGGCTAGGGAGGAGGGGGCGGGGTAGAAGGGATTCGCGTCACTCCGGTTCGCGCACGCGCCAAAGTCCAAACCGCTGCTGCATTGCGGCAAAAGTCCCGATCCGCCATCTTGCGATGGCGCAGCAAAATTTCTCCTGACGCCATTTTGTGGCGTTCCCTTAAATTCAAAACTACTATCATAACTCGGAGGGGGAATCCGCGCAACAGGCGCAACTGGGGACGGCGAACTGGGGTAAATTGTGAGGAATGGGTCCACCCTGAGCTGGCCAGACTCAGGGCAGAAAGGGTTGGTGACTGCCGTGCCTCGGTGGAGACCTCCATCGTCTCCGATTTCAACCCTCTTGCTTTCACGAGAAGGGCGTACCGGCGCATGGTCAGCCACCGGGATAGAGGGGGGCGGAATGAGGGGTTCAGGGACACGATCAGGGGTAGGGGAACTAACGTCAACCGCACTCGAACCCTCCCCAGACTCATTAACTAAAACATTATAAATTAAAGTCTGCAACTCAAAAAATCGTTTAACTGAAAAATCTCCCCCCTCAAATCTATCGGTTAATTTTTCCCCGACGTCATCCCAAAACGAAAGCGTAAAAACCGACTTAGGATGAACGAAAGGAATGTTCCCAAGTACCCATTTCAAAAACTTTTTAAGTAAATTTTTATCAAAACTTTCCCCCGAATCAATCAAACGGTATTTTAAACTATAATACAAAAAACTTAGCTCCTTCTCCCTCTTGCTTTGATGGTTGCCCATCCTATAACAAGAGAGGTTAATTCCCCACTCTCTAAAATAAAGTAGAAAACGTGGCGGTTAACTCACCCGGAGGGACACTCGACCTCCGCGGCGACCTGCAGGGCTTTTTTCAACGTCCGAGGCTCCTGCTCCTCGCGACGACCGCCAAAGTAAATCCACAAACGAGAGATGTGAGGTGCCTTGATGAGCTCGGTTTCACCTCGATGCCTCAGTCCGTCGAGGTCGAGGGAGTCGCCGGCTTTTCTACGAGTCCGTACCTCCACAAGAGGGTTCAGGACACGTAGCAAGGAGCGCTCCAACAGGGTCTTCTCGGTATAAGGAGAGTCCTCTTCTGAAGCTACTTGCGTAGCAGCAGCGTTGGGCGCCACTTAATAAAATAAGTGTACCTCGTGGCTTCGCGGCCTCGTGGCCACCTGCTAGATGGTTGCCTCAGCCACCCGGGCGCCACCAGGGCTAAGGTTTCCCTGCCCACAGCAACGCTAATCCCAAGTGCTGAGGTGTCGGTGTTCGCAAGCGTGGGTTCTTGCTACCAGTAGCTGTGGAATCAAGGCAATAAGGAGCGGCAACTGTGCTGGGCAACAGGAACGTTTATTGATCCTCGTCCCAAGCACAATGGCGCCGGACAAGGCTGTGCAGGGACTGATAAACAACTCAAGCAACCAATCACGGCAGAGCAAGGGGGAGGAGTTGGGGCGGGGAGAGGACTCATAAACCAACCGGGAGTAAGGGAGGGAGGGAGAAAGGTTCAGGGACCAATCCGAGATGCACCTGCACAGAGCTTTCCAGAAACAGGGGAGGATACAGAACTTGACAGACAACACAACTAACAAATTATCAAACAGAGGCGTAACCTAAACTAAATGGACTAAACCAAGGTCGGGATGGCTCCCGGGGGATTCTTTCCACGAGATGGTTTCACCCACCACCCTTTCTTCCGGGAGCCCGGGGCCAACGTTGCCATGACAACTGCAACATACCCTTTTTCCACCTTTCCTGTGATTCCAATGCCTTCAGTAAAACTTCAAACATTGTCAAGCACTTGCTATGGTACCTGCAAAGAGAACATCACTTATTGCTCAGCCTTGACCTTTTCATAGTTTTTGAAAACATCATCTCTGAAATATTCATCCCAGACATCTTAACTGACCTGAGAGTGCACATGGATAGTACAAGAAAGAATCCCTTGGAAATAAGAAAAAGCCAAATGTAGAAATTGCACTGGAAGTAAATGCTCGACATGTTGCTGCATAATTGACTATTTGACATTAGTACCAACCATGATGAGCTCTAAGAGATGCACTCAGAGTTGCTGAGAATACCAAACATCCTTGTGCATTGCCCACTGTGGCCTCCACACATGAAGAAGTGGCTGAAGTTTGAGCTGCCAGCTTGCAAAACTCAGGCTTTAGCACAGGGCAGGAAGACAGGGGAGAAGGTAGAAAGGGGAACCCTTGTTCTCTTCCCAGGAGGGTGAGTTCTATGTCCCTATTCCTTTTCACTCCCATGAATGTGTTTTGTAGCTTCATTTTGTGAAATTTTAAAGGTAGGATTTTGGCTGCTAAATCTTATAAGGAAAGCCGTGGTCCTTATCTTTGTACTTGCATTTATGTAATAGCTACACCAAGATAATTTCTTTCTGGCTGAAACATCTCCTTTCCCTCATTTAAATATTTTTTGTGTCTGTTGTCATAGTGCCCATAGGCTTCAGTTCTGCTCTACTCTGTGTACATAAATAAAAGGGAAATCCTGACCCTACAGATTTAAAATTTATATGTTTGCAGCCCTTGAAACAGCTTCTGACTTCTAAGCACAACCGATAAACTGCAGAAAAAGGAAACTGTCCTTCAATCTGAGGTCATCTAAGTGACCACAGATACCATCCAAAACTGAACAGGAAATGAATTTTCACCAATACATATTTTAAAGTTCCTCTTTCCCAGGAAAAGCTAAGAATATGAAGGCTACTTTGGTCTTTTTTTTCTTGAAAGGGAAAGAAAACCACTAAGCAGACTGAGAGCCCTACTCTGCAACAGAGAGAAGACTGGAGCTTGCATCTCTGCAACCTTTTGGTGAGCATATTGAACATGCTTCCCTCTGGCATCATTGCTCTCAGAGTCTCTCCCACAGTGCAGTACTCAGCCAAAGCATCCTCCTGAGATAAAAAAGACTGGGAAATGCTGTTCTCCACAACTTGATGAACCAGCACTTGGACCTGAACTTGGACTGATCTGCAAAATGCTCTAGATCTGCAAAATCTTTATGAGAAAAGTTCTATCAGAATAAGTTCTTTCCCCAAGAAAAAGTTCTGTTTTAATACACAAGGCTTTTTTCCAGTGAGAAAAAGAAAGATTCATTTAAAATACTGAATAAGTTTTACCCATTATTTCTGTTGCAAAACTGGCACTACCTAATGTGTTTTCTGCATAGTAAAGTATCTTACCTGTTCAGTCAGACCTGTTCATATTCTGTGCAAGAGGTAATCTGTTCAACTGAGCTGAAAAAATAGAAGCCTAAATAGTGTTAGACAGGGAGTGACTGGTTGAAATGAATGCAAGCATATAAATGCCACATCCAACAAAGCAAAATGCACAAGTACAGTAGGGAACAACGATGGTAATTTGGAAACACTGAGACTTGAAAGAGACATCACAGGCTTGAAAGTTACTTTTCAGTCTGCTGGATGTGGAAACTCTGCTTTGATGGCATTCTGGTGACAGCTCGTGCACTTAACTTGGTCAATACTGCAGAAAGAGGGCAGCTGCAAGATCCTATTGTATGCTGCTAAAGGGAATGCTAACGAGGTTCCTGATGCAGCCTTCCTAGTTCCAACTGGGGATGTTAAAAAAAATAAAAAAGAAAACCTGTTCTGTAAATAAGAAAGGAAAAAAACAAAAGAAGAAAAATCAAACACAGGACAACCTTAACAACCTTCTGTGAGGAACTGTCAAAATACAGTTTCCCAAGGGGTCTACTTAATCTGATATCTAGTTCAGCTTTCTATGTGCTGGTTCTATTGTAAGAATCAAACTATGTGGTTGGTGGAAGAAAAAAAAAACCAGTTATTACCAGTCCTTCATAACCAATTGCAGGAAATTTCTTTCTTTCAGTAAGCTGTATTTAGTCTTATTCAGAAAGAAGCTAAGATTTTGATGCCACAGAGCATCACTTAGAGCATCATGTGCTGGTCTTGTGTTATTATTCCAACAGACCCAGGTGTAATTTTGACTCCTCTTTGAAAAATCTTCCCCCATTCCCCACCTCCATATACATTACAGCAATGTCTGTCTACCTGCAGAGATCCTAAAATATAGTTTCAAAGGGAATTGCTTGATCCTGTCATTTCAAAGGCTGTTCAGCCCTGAGGCTATTCCTCATGTCTCATCACCAGCAGAGAACTCAATGTGGGGCAGGACTGAGAAAGGACAACCAGCTCCCCAGTCAGAATTTCTGGGATTTCCCTTCCTGCCAGTGTGCTTCCATAAGAAGAAAAAGAATAGAAAAGTCTCCAGCTACCACTTGTAAAATCATAAAATGATTCAGGTTGAAAAACCTTTAAGATCCTGAAGTCCAGCCATTAACCCAGCACTGCCAAATTCACCACTAAACCATATTCCTAAGCACCACTGATGCCGTCTGGTTTCTGCCTTTTTGTTCTTTTATATGTTCTCTGTACTCTTTGCACATATATTTGTAGCTCTGTAGCCTATTGTATTAGTAGCTAGTTTTCCCAGTACTTTTCCATGGCCTTTCCCTAAGGAAAAAGACAAAACAAATTCCAGAGCTCCAAGCCCTGGGGGATACAAGGCCCTGTCCTATCTCGGTTCTTCCTGGGAACCAAGGTCGAGAACAACTCTGAGGTACATTTTCATAAACAAAGTACAGCCGGTGCTGAGAGGGGGGCTCCAGAGAAGGGGCTGGACCTGGGGGGGGGGGGAATTGAATCACCACTCGTCCTCCTAATTGGTGCTTTTAATCAATTATGCTAATTTCCTAAAAGCTATAAATATGTCCTCACTCTGGAGGGGAGGGTCTTTTATGGACACCTTTCCATAACTGCTCCTGAAGACTTTCAAAATAAAGATCCCCTTTTATATTACCTCCTTGCTAAAATGATCTCGAGTTTCTTTTCCAGGCTGGGGGAAAAGGCAACAGTTACTCTGGCATCCCAAGTGGGACACGAGAACCTGGTACCCTTCCTCTGGACCGAAAACATCCTGCAAGGAATTCCTTTCTGCCAGCAATCTAAAGAATTCCCTGACCCGGGCCTGAGGTCGAGACACCGTGGTTCCAAGATCCCACAGGAGGTAATATAAAGGTGGTTCTTTTCATTGTGTAGTGTGTTGTTTGTATGTGTGTGTATTGTGCATGTATTGTCTATCTGTTTAAAGCCAGTAATTGCTAGCAATCCCAGGACAACCTGACATGGTGCTGAGAAAATTTGCTTTTGAAATCGTTTCTCCAAGCTTTTTCAATTGCCGCTTTTCCAACCTGCCCCAGAGATCGGCTGGTGGGGAGGAGGCGGAGCGTCCGGGTGTGTGATCTCGGCTGAGATTATTCACTGGTGGAGAAACCAAATCACAGTGCGAAAGTTTATTTCGTGTTTAGCATGCGTGGGTTTTGAATTTAAAGCTGGCCTGGAGACATCTGGGCATGGAGCGGCCGGGGGAGACCTGGTCTGCTTCTTGGTAGGAGGCGGGGGATGGGCCCGCACTTCCTACAGGTTTGTGGAGCGGCTGGGTGCCCAGCCTGCTCCTTGGTGGGAGGTGAGGGAGAGATCCCTACTTCCTACAAGTTTTGTGGAGCGGCCGAGAAAGCTCGGTTCGCACCCTTGTAAGGGAAGGGGGAGAAGCCCTCACTTTCTGTGTTCCATCTGTAGAAAGCTTTTTCCAAGATTTTAAGGCAAGGGAGGCTCCCGGACTCCTGGGATGGCTCCGTGAGCGGGGCGGCCATGCCCCCCGTGATAGAAGTGAGGCACCAGCCGCTCTGAGAGGGGCGGAGGTGACTCCTGCCATTGCCCTGATAACGGCCAGGAGATGCACGGGGGAGCGGTCCCAGGAAGCGAACCGAGGCCGGGGCCGCCACTGTGCAGCTACGGCCCGGCTCGCCCGCCGCCCCTGGGCCCCACTCGCACTGGCCTGGAGCAGGCCGGGAGTGTAAGATCTATGGGCAGGAATGGCCCTATCACACTTTCCACAGTAATGAGTTTTGTTTTCAAGACCCGAGAGCCGCTGTGAGCAGCAGCACGGGCCGAGCGCGGGTGAGTCGGGGGTGTCCCTGGGCAGGGGTGCCCGCGTGGCGCGCTCGTCCCTGGCCGTGCAGTGAACAGCGAGCGCTCTTTGCACTGGTGGGCACTCAAAAGGAAAACACCGGGTCCAAATAACAAGAAGCCATTTTTAGGCTCCCTTAAAGCATGCTATAAGTAAGCAGAGTCCTGTGTTAACAAATATCTTAGAATGGAGACTGAGTCAAGATACTATAAGAGCTGTTCGTGCCAAAGGGGTAAGAAAATGAGACCTTTCTTCCAACTTTTAAAATATGAATTGGAAGAACACTGGGTGATTTATCAGTTTCTCTATTTGCCAAACTCTTCTGAGAAAGACCTATCAGAATTTTGCAAAAAGAAGAAAATAACAGATAGTTTAGGATGGTTTACTGAGTTACATTTTAAAAAGACCTTCTCCTGCATCCCTGCGAGTAAGAAAGACCAAGGACTCTTTGCTATTATGTAAAAGAATCCTGAAACTGGAGAACTGGGGCAGTCAGCAACTGAAAATTGCTGCATCCAACCAGCAGCCAAGAATTGATACATCCAACAGTTGCATGCAACCCATTGTAAGTTTGTTCTGTGAACATGGAGGACATGGACCCTCTGCCATGTTACTGAAACTGGATAATGTTATACTGAAAATGCTTGCTGTCCATCCTAGTATGTCTCTGTTCCCAACACTAACTGATAATGTATCTGTCTGACTGTTTGCAGACCATGGAAGAAGCCTATTCCAGCAGACCAGACCTGAAGGATGTGCCAGACTGGGAGCTGTATGCAGATGAGAGCAGCTTCATGCAAGATGGCAAACAAAAGACAGGTTATGCAGTGACAACCACGAAGCAGGTAACCAAGAGAAAAGCCTTACCATCAAATGTATCATCACAAAAAGCTGAACTGATTACATCAATTGAAGATCTAGAACTGAGCAAAATCATCTGGAAGGAAGGAAGGCTAGCCACTATTCAAGGTAATGGAATTGTACACAGTGAACAGACCCATGCACTGATACAGAATATTTGGAATGTAGAGAAGCAGTTTTTATGCATTGCAAAGCTCAGAAAAATGGGAAAACAACTCCCAAATTAAAGAATTGTTTTGCTGATGAAATAGTAAAAGGGGCTGCAGAAAAAGACATCTTAATAGTAGTGCCACAGAAGGAAATAGATTTGTCAAGGTTTGCCCCAAAGTGTGACCGAAAGGGGAATCAGTTTCTGGCATGAGAGCTAAAATCAAAGAAAGTGAATGGACTATAACACTGTAAACAACCCAAACATGGGCAAAAGAGTTGTGCTAGAATTAACAGAAACAAGAGATTTTCCTGGAGATTATTGGCAAATAGATTCTGCTGAGTTACCAAGCAAAGAAAGAAACAGGTATGTATTAGTGTTAGTTGACACCTTTAGTGGACGGTCTGAAGCTTACCCCTGTCGCACTAACACAGCAAAGGAGGTGATAAAAGTTTTACTCAATCATATAATTCCAAAGGTTTGGGATTCCTTTGGGGTTGGTCCCCCAGTGATCAGAGAAGTCAGTCAAATGTTGGGAATTATTTGGGATCTGTAAATTCCCTATATACTCCAGATAAGTGGTAAAGCTGAATGTGTGAATGGAACCCTCAAAATATAAATTAGTAAAATTTCTCAGAAATATCCATGACCTGGGTTCAAGCCTTGTCTATAGCCTTGCTGAGGATCTGCATGCAACCAAAGCAGAGAGACATGAGTCGTTATGAAATAGTGCATGGCAGGCCATATTAAATTCTCTATTATGAGAGAAATTCATATGAGGGGAAAATTGACTCGCAGAGATATTTAACAACTTTTAAGTTCCACTTTGCAGAAGCTCCAGGGATTCATCATGTTATCCAGACACACCTGCCCATCTGTTCCAGCCTAGAGACTATGTTGAATGGAGGGACAGTAACCTTACAAGCTGAGTGGAAAGGGCCATTCCAAGTCCTGACTACCCTCACCAAATCCAAAGGTGATGGCAGAGAACTCTGAATTCTCTGCTCCAGAGTTAAGAAGACATCTGCTCCTGAGACAACCAGAAAACAGAGACTGATACAAATTAGGATGATGTGATTTAAACTGTTCTTTTGTACCTCTTATCTGTACAGTTGGTAACTGATTTATTAAAATATGAATATTGATCTAATATCAATACTCAACTCGAGACAGACAAAGACTCTCTAACAGAGTTGTTAGAAAGTGTATGTTTATTTCAGCGCCGGGCAGCTGCGTGGGATAGCTCCCTAATACGCAGAGCAAAAGCACAAAGCAATACAAGATCTATATATTTACAGAAGTTTTGAATATTCAAAATATAAGTATACATTTATCATATTAATACCTCCCATTTCCCCACTTCGTATGGTAATTAGCTGAATAGTCATTGAGCATGCGTAGTCTGTTCTTTAATTTGAGTCAGTGGTTGTAAAATTTGAGGAGAGGGCAAAAATGATGAAGTAAAATTTGTCTTCCTGTCTTTGACATTTTTGCCTTTTGGTTTTTTAACACAACAAATTACTTCTGAGGGAACTTTTAGTTCCGTTCTACGTTTCTCTTCAATACAAAGATTAGTAACTGTCTACATTTCTTTAGATCTATGAAGCGATGTTTTCTATTTCTAATTGCAAGCACAGCTGAGTAAATGCAAAATGACAAGTAATCAGTTACTTAAATTCTAAACTTACTTCAAACCTAATTCTTTAGTTAATCACTGATTCTTTAATTAATTCCAGCTGGGTTTGCTTGCTAAATCTATTTTAACTAATTTTAACAACACTAACCTATGCCTAAAATTCTAATTTTTAAAACTCTGTTTCATAACTATGATTCACATTTGGTCCTAAAATTTGCATGTAGCTCTAGTCCAAAATGTATCCAAAAGCTCTTCATAAGAACAACTTGTCAAAGTGGTATTGGATATGAGAATCTGGCCTGGGAAGTTTTGCCCCAAGATAAAGATCGGGCCTGTGCCCAAGGGGCTGTGATTCCAAATGTAATATTTAATCATATTAAGGGCTGTTGACAGAACAAAATGGCTCTTAATTTTCTACTAGCCACAAAATCATTAAGAGTGGTTGTTGTTCTTATGCAGATCAGAGTGAAAAAAAAAATTCTTTAGAAATTTGGTTAAAATTTGAAAGCAAACTCAAATTCTACACCAAGTAACTCTCAAAAGAGCTTACTGAACCTTGAATATCTTCAGTACACTCACTTCATGGTTACCAGACTGAACCTAGATAAAAGAAATGTTCATAGTAGCTGTAGTTATAATTGGCATCTGTATAACAACTAGTGGGATGGCCAGTTGTATAAACCAGTGGTATGGTTAAATGCAGAGTAGAGACTAGACAAGATAGAGTCTTGTTAGTCTCTAAAAAAGGGGGGAATGATGCCATTTGGTTTCTGCCTTTTTGTTCTTTTATATGTTCTCTGTACTCTTTGCACATATATTTGTAGCTCTGTAGCCTATTGTATTAGTAGCTAGTTTTCCCAGTACTTTTCCATGGCCTTTCCCTAAGGAAAAAGACAAAACAAATTCCAGAGCTCCAAGCCCTGGGGGATACAAGGCCCTGTCCTATCTCGGTTCTTCCTGGGAACCAAGGTCGAGAACAACTCTGAGGTACATTTTCATAAACAAAGTACAGCCGGTGCTGAGAGGGGGGCTCCAGAGAAGGGGCTGGACCTGGGGGGGGGGGGAATTGAATCACCACTCGTCCTCCTAATTGGTGCTTTTAATCAATTATGCTAATTTCCTAAAAGCTATAAATATGTCCTCACTCTGGAGGGGAGGGTCTTTTATGGACACCTTTCCATAATTGCTCCTGAAGACCTTTAAAATAAAGATCCCCTTTTATATTACCTCCTTGCTAAAATGATCTCGAGTTTCTTTTCCAGGTTGGGGGAAAAGGCAACACCACAACTCCCACATTTCTTTTAAATATCTCCAGGGATGGTGAATCTAGCACTTCCCTGGGAAGCCTGCTCCCATGATCAGCAACTGTCGCCCTGATTTTTACAGTGTGCTATGTTGATACATGGTAGCAAAGGTTCTCATAGATTTTATGTAAACATAGTCCATGTTTGTCTAACCGGCCAAGGATTGTTTTGTTCCTTTGGTATTGTTTTTCATTCCTTTCCCAAAGGCGGAGAAGGTTGATGGACTGGGTTTCTCACCTATGGAATTGGAGAGGTGGTAACCTCATTGTCCAATCCATGATTGTATATGAAAAGGTATATAAATGTAAGAATAAAGAGAGGCTGGGCTCTTATTCTCTCCTGCCAGCCTTGGTGACTCTG
Organism: Eopsaltria australis; assembly: GCA_034509425.1. NCBI lineage: Eukaryota > Metazoa > Chordata > Aves > Passeriformes > Petroicidae > Eopsaltria > Eopsaltria australis. The sequence goes on from JAVTVJ010002499.1 coordinate 69,245, forward strand.
TCACCTGACTGAGTGCCTGATTCTTTCATATCCGCCCGTGCGACAAGCAACCCCTTCAGTGAATAAATTTTTCCTAATCTCTAAACTAAACCTCCCTCAGCACAACTTGAGTCTGTTTCCTCTTGTCCTATCACTTTTTACATGGGGGAAGAGTCTCATGCCCATCTCACTCACCACAAGTAGTTTTAGAGAGCAGTAAAACACCTCCCATCAGTCTCCTTTCCTCCAGCTTGAACAACTCCAGCTCCCTCAGCCACTCCTTGTGCTCCAGACCCTTCCCCAGTTCCACTGCCCTTCTCTGGACACCTTCCAGCACCTCCATGTCTTTCCTGCAGGGGCCCAAAACTGAACACAGGATGCCAGGTATGGCCTCACCAGTGCCAATTTCAGGGGACAATCCCTGCCCTGGTCCTGCTGGCCACGCTTGCTGGTACAGGCCAGGACAGCCTTGGCCGCCTTGCCCACCTGGGCACAGCTGGCTCTTGTTCATCTGCTGTCAACCAGCAATTCCAGGCCCTTTTCCACCAGGCAGCTTTCCAGCCTTTCCTCCCCAAGCCTGTAGTGCTTCAGGGGGTTGTTGTGGTCACAGTGCAGGATCCAGAACCTCATCTGCCTTAGTATTTGATCCTAATATGGCCAGATTCCACCCACTTCCAACACAGTAGAGCTGCATAATCTTATGATGAGACACCACAGTTTCAGGACTAAAGAGCCTTCTGAGAATACAGCTGCTGAACAAGGACTGGAGAAGCCAAAGGGAAGGCAAAATAGCAGCCTGCAGGTATGTTCATCATCCTGTTTGCCTCTGAAGATCTCCTGAATACACATGCTCATGCACTCAGGGAGACTAATTTTCCATTGGTCATAGACCTAGTGCTGTAATAAAAGATAATACTCATGATGCGAGTGTTATTAACTTAGAAGATGCTTCATTTTATGCTCACCTTCAAAACTACTGGCAATCAGCCTGTCTCAGGTGGCTCTGTGCCAGGCCCAGCAGGTTGTTGGATTTATTGCCCACAATCACCACTTTTGTCCAGATTTATCATACCTCACTGTGACCATTAGCACCCTTGATTACCTCTTCATCTTCACTGTTTTAAATCACAACTTTGATGTATAATATGTCCTCAAGCAAGCAATTCTGAATGGTACACAAACAACTGGAAATATCCTATCAGCTTTTTCAGATGCAGAGAGTTTGTGAGAAGACTTTTGTTTTTAAGAATATCAAGGATCTTTTTTTCTTATTCCATTCCATCCAATAGTCATCGTGGTATGCCTGTGTAATCCAGATCCAGGACAACCGTCTTAAATAATGAACACTAAAGGGAGCAGAAACTTATCTATAAACCGCAGGACCTCCTAATTGATTCTTCAGACAAAAATCTCCTTCCTTACGATCATCTGTGTTTCTTCAGGCCTACCCAGAAATATCTGCAAACTACCCTATGATTGTCTATTAGTTTTCAAGTGAGCAACAGGAAAAAACAGACTGACTCTGGCATATTGGTCAGTTTTTCCCACTGACACAAGATTTGCAGTTTTCCCTTGTACTTCCTTGTCTTTCTAAATTCACCTTTTGTCTCTTGCTGCAGGCTACAAAACTGCTTGAAGCAGAGATTAGGAGGGTTTGCCCTGTATTTAGAAAATATCCATTAACAATTCATGCTAGACCACAGCTATGCATCTAATGATAGTAGTATAATGAAAATTTCTCTAAAATGTACTTCAGAAAAAATGGAATTCTTTTATTGAGTTTGTTTTCTCCCCCAATGAAGTACATTGTTACAGTAGGTAGCAAACTTCATGGGAAAGGCTCTGAGGGATGGAGAGCTCCTGCTTCTGTCTGGCATTGATGACAAGTAAGGTGTTTCAGAAGATTCCTGCAGGACTTGTGTGTGAATATTTCTGACCTTGAGAGATGTGATTCATAGCAATATTGTCCAGGAAAAAGCAGGTGGACAACTATGAATGTTCTTGCTTCTTGGGCCCAGAGCACAGGGGCAACAGATGAGCTCAATTGCATTTCCTCAGGTTACCCTCCTGCCTGGCACACCACAAGTCCCAGACTTGTGGTTTCTGAACTAGCTGTGAGCACAGCTACATGCAGGCACAGTGCTCAGAGCAGTGGGGCTCTGCAGACATCCCATTTCCCACCACAGGATTCAGTGCTAACACAGTGGGTACCAGCCCAGCAAATTCACCTCTGGCAAGAAGCAAAACCATAAGAAATATCACAGTATGACAGCTAATGAACTTTACTTCCTTCTCTCTGCCAACTCTTCTCTTTGAGCTGTAGAATTCCCTGCCTCTCTGCTGCATCAGTGAGGCCCACAGGTTAAAAAATTCCACACTTTACCTCCAGCATCCCAAATAATTTTGTTGTCATTCTAAACACCTCTTCTGCTTTTGTTCCATTCCTTCTTTCCTAGCATGGCAAATTCTTAAGTATGTGCCTTCTCTATAACTATACACAGTCCCACAGAAGAAGTATGTAATGGCAACTGCCCTGTCAGATAAAGATTAAAACTGATGAAGGAAGAGGTTCAAACAAAAATTGCAGTAATGAGTCCACCCAGTAGCCTGCATTTTCTTAGTTTTCTTGCTATTTGGATGCTAACAGCCACCAGCCCACCTGTTTTCTGTGACTGCAGCTCAGCTGTAGTTCACAAATTTCAAATGTTTATGCCAGTAATCAAATTGTGCCGGCAAACCACTGTTAAATTTAGTTCTTGCAGAAAGGAGCTAAAATAATTTATCAGATCTGAGTGGATCATCAATGTGTTTTTGAATATAATGAAAATGAGAATTGGGTCAGCAGGAGGAAGAGGAAACATCAATTAAAAATATATATCTGTATTGGAGTCTCAAAAGCTATTAACATTGATTTCAGTCGAGGACACAGGGCCTGGCTGGCAAAAAGCATTGAAGAATAATTAAAGAGGCTTTTTTTTTTTTTTTTCTGTGGCCAGAATACAATAACAGAGCTTCAAGAAGTGGAAGTAAATAGGATGTAATCACTCCAGAGAGCTATAAAGGGCTATGAGAAGCTGTTAATGCTACTGCTTTTGTTTGGTCTCCTTTCATGTCTTTATTTGCATTTTTAAAGTTGAATATTTGCTTTTAATGGACAGGAATGCAGGACTGGAGCTGGAATTCATTCTGCCCCTTCAAGCTGTTCTTCTCACAGGCTCATCACTGCACTGAAGCATCATGAGAGCTTCTGTTGCTGAAGATGATACAGGCAGACAGGTTCCTCACAGCTGAATCCTGTTCAGGTAAGGCTGGTAACACAGACTGGCTTGGTTTGACTGTATTTTGATGTTTGCAATATCCTTACCATAAATAATGTAACTATTCCATTCTTGAGTCAAAAATGTGTCACTTCTGAGTCAGTCCAATCATGTGGAGACTCTAGATGACGTAGATGAACTTCTTCCATCTTCCTGCTCTTTATTTTCAGGTTGATGTGTTCTGCTCTGAATGACCCAAACAGGATTGACTTTGCACTAAAAAATTACTCACAGAGCTGATATATGGCCATAAGAACTTTGTTGCAGATCCAAGAAGATCTTTGGGTCTGCTAGCAACAACTCTTCTGCTTCTGTCCTTGAAGGATTTTCAAGGTTGCAGCTACACAGCTACCAAGGTTAGTGAGTTTTTTCAGTGTGGTGTGTGAATAAGAGAAGTTACATGATAAAGAACTAAACTAAAATTCAACCTCCATAAAATTGGAAAACTATTATGTCTTCCTCCCTCATGTACTCTTGAATAGATGGCTATAATTCTGCTTTTGCATATTTGGTAGACCTTTTCTGATCTAATTCAACCCACTAATCCTGCAGAAAACTCTCCAGGCTCAAGGGTTTCTCTTTCTTGTTAGTTTGCAATTGTTTGGTTTTTGTTTTTTTTTTTTTCTTCAGCTAATGAGTTGACCACTCACACAGCTCTCCAATAAGTGCCAAACTTCCTTAAAGTGAGAAATGGGGGAGAGAGGCAGAACAATCCAGGGGCTGGAGTAATCCCTAACTGTCGCTTTTGAGGGGTACCAGGGGTGACCCAGTATGTTGCAGCCTTCCTGGAGGAAGCATCCCCGTCAGAGAACGGCTTCTTCAGGGGCCTTAGCAACCCCCTAAGCGACAGGTGATTTCAGCAAGTGTAGCAGCTTCTCTGCTACAAGTGATTTCAGCTCTTGTGATTCAGCTCTTGGTGAAATCACCCAAGGCAGACTTGGGGACAGAGAGACAAGGGAGCTGTTATGGCAGTTCCACAAGGTAGCTTTATTGTCCAGAAGCTCCTGTGAAGGGAAGCCAGGGACAGTTGCTCCCTGAGTAAAGGCTGGGACAGGGGTCTTT
>JAVTVJ010002501.1:0-49495 GCA_034509425.1 Eopsaltria australis
TTGTTATCCTTTGTTTTAGATAGTAGTAAAGAACTGTTATTCCTATTCCCATATCTTTGCCTGAGAGCCTCTTGATTTCAAATTTATAATAATTCGGAGGGAGAAGGGTTACAGTTTCCCATCCCAAGGGAGGCTCCTGCCTTCCTTAACAAACACCTGTCCTTCAAACCAGGACAGTCCTCTGTAGTTTTGTTAATTGCTCTTAAATTTTGCACTAATTGATAACTCTTACCATCAGCTTTCTTTGCTGCAAGGATGGGCATGTTGTATTTGGACTTGCATTGCACTAATAACCCATGTTGGAGGAATTTTTCATTTATGGATGCCAATCCCTTATGACTCTCTAATTTCAAAGGGTACTGTTTTTGCTTTACTGGTGTGGCTCCTGCTTTCAGTGCGATACTCACTGGTTCTGCTTGTTTGGGTCTTCCTGGGATATCACTGGCCCACGCTATTTTATTGACAGCATTTTTAACTTCAATGGGGATTTCACCACATTTGTCCTGTATAAAAAGTGCAGCAACTTGGACAAATTTAGATTCAGGAATTACAACTTGTATTCCCTTTCCCTTTTTGAATTTAATCTCTGCTTCTAATTTCTCTAGGAAATCTCTCCCCAGCAATAGTTTAGGGGAGTTAGGCATGTAAAGGAATTGATGAGTTACTCAGTGTTTGCCCAATTTGAATTTTAAAGGTTGGAAGAAAGGCTGTGTTTTGCTTAGTCCTGTTGCCCCAACGACATGTACAGTATCTTGGCTTAGTTTGCCTTCTAGAGTATTTAAGACCGTACGCTGCTACAGTACCTACCACAAAATCGATGTCCTTTTTCCCCAGCTTAGCTATAACTGAAGGTTGTGCTGGGGGAGAAGCCTTCGGTCCCCATCACTCTGAGTATGTCTCGTCCCACTGTGAGTTAGGGAACTGGGGGTTTCTTCTTCAATGTTGGACAGTCACTTTTCCAATGTCCCTTTATCTTACAATGGGCACACTGATTTTTGTCCATAGGGGAAGAAGTTCTCTTGGGTGGCTTCTCCTGAGTAACCCTCTTACTAGGATGGTGTCTTGCAGTGGTGGTTTCTACCCAGTTGGTCCCCATCCCTTTGTCCCTCCCAGGTTCCTCCCCTGTGCTCGTCAGTGATTGGTTATTATGTTGAAAATAAAAGTCTGATGCTCTCTGAGCTCTGGGTCTTTTGACCCTGGACACCTGGAGCGCAGTTAACCCACAGTTATTCCTTGGCAAAAGATCCCCCTCCCCTGTCTCTCTAGCTTTTAGATACAGTGTCTGCCCTTAAGGGAGATACAGCACAGCGGCAAGGGATACAGGATCCCAGCAGCTGTGGACCTGAGCCCTAACTCCTTCCCCGGGCCAGGGACACTAGCTGAAGCCGCTGTCGGGCTTGTCCATACCCTGGCGGACAGCTGTCTAGCACCGACCACCACGGCAGTGTCTAACTTTGTCACCTGGGTCTCTGTCCTGATACACCTTCCAGGCTACCTCTAACAATTTACTCATGTCCTGAACCCCATCTAACTTTTGCAGCTTTCTTATATCGTTTGTAGCTTGACCCATAAACAAAAGAACTAGATGTGCTTTCCCATCATCTGAATCAGGATCTAGGTTTGTATATCTGATTGCCACTTCTCTTAGCCTATTTAAAAAAATCAGTGGGAGATCCATCTTGATTTTGCTTTACTTTGTAAAACTTTTACCAATTAAGAGCTTTAGGGACACCATATTTTAACCCATACATCATGAGATTCTGGTATCATTTTAACCTTGCCATCTGTTCTGGCACATTTGGGTCTCACCTTGGATCATCTGATGGGAAAACCTCAGTAACTGTGCCCTGGATCAACCCACTTGCTATATTTGCCTCTACAGAAGTTATCACAGCTTTATTAACCATCTCTCTCTCAGTGAGATCAAGCAATGTGTCCATCATAGATTTCAAACCACTCCAGTCAGGGTTTTGTGCTTTAATTTCCCTTTCTACCAAATTAGCTACTTTATCTGGATTTTCTTTATATTTTTCAATGGTGGCCTGCCACGATTCTAACTGTACAAGAGAGTACAAGACTTTTATATATATAGGCCCTTGATTACCGACTGCCTGTCTCAAAGGCACTTGCAAAACCAGTTCTTCCCATTTTGACCTGGCGTGTTCGGCTACTGGACTACGTTCTCTTATGGCTCCTCTTGCTATCTTTCCCCTCCTTTGCCTGTTCAAAGCAGCTGTTTTCTCATCTTCCTCTTTGGAAGAGCTACCTGAGCGAAAGCTGTCCTATTCCGTTGAATCTGCTGTCTTAGATCTGCCTTGGCCAACCCTGGTACTAGGAATTTCTGACCACAACTTGCTCTGCCATAGGAGCCAGGCGACAGCCCTGGCCTTGTTTGCTTCAATGTCCCAGAGCGTGACATCATCTCCTGAGCCAGCACCCGCCCCAGCGCACAGTGTTGCGATGGAGTGTCGCGTCCCGCTGTTTGGACCAGGCAGCTGCCCACCAGGGTTTTGAGCAGCAGCCCTGCGGCGACTGCGACTGAGTGTCCCTGGCTCAGGCCGGCTCAGGTTCACTGGCGTCAGGAGTTCAGTTTCCCTTGCCGCGGGCAGTGTCTCCCTGCTTGGTAGACACTGTATCCTAAAGGCTGGAAAGGCTGGGGAGGGATCTCTCGGCGCAGCGTAAAAGATACACTGTATCAAGGAGATGACAGCTCTCTGGGCGTCTGAGTCTGAGAGACCCCGGGCTCAGCTTGCACCAGACTTTAATTATGAGGGTGACAACCAATTAGGTCCAAGCCCAGGGGAGAAACCAGGGAGGGACAAGGGGACAAGGGCCAACGAGGGAGGACAGGGGAGGAGAGGGGGTAACAGACATGACTATAACATAATCATCAACCGAACATAACCAAACTTTCTGGAACTCGGGGAAGATTGACAACTGATGGATGGGTGGTCAGTCCAATGGCCAAGGGAACATCCAGCCCCTTAGAAACCCAGCCCCACTCCGGGGCAAACCACTGCCAAACCCCACCCCAGGGGTGGCCTCAATCCTGGGATTTCCTACTCCAGGGCTTCTTAATGGGGAAGGTACTCTTCGCAGCCCCAACCACCACCACAATGGAGACTCAGGGGCCTGAGAGTGGGAGGGGTGCCACTCCCTTTGTGGGAGGTCCCCTCTCCACCTTCTTGGTGGAAGGGTCTGCCCTCTGGCTCCACCTCTAGGGGCAGTGCTGTTGGCTGCACATGCTAGCTGTCTCCTCCCCTTGCCTCCCCCCACCCAGGAGCGACCAGAGGAGGGGGTGGGGGACAGGGACGGGGAGTGCATCCAACCGGAAGCTGACAAGAACGCCTGTGCTGCCCCTAGCTGCCACAGCCACCTGACCTCTTCTTTTATCGGCAGGGGCTTTGCTGAAGCTGCTTCCCCGGCCACCCCCTTGCCTTTTATGGGCGAGGGTTTTGCCAAAGCCACCTCCTCCCCCCCAGCTGCCCCCGCCCATGGCTGCGGCGCTGGTGGGGGAGGGGCCGCAGTGGTGGGTGGTGGGGAAGGGGCCGCAGCGGGAGGCGGCCGAGGCCTCAGAGCGGGTGCCACTAGGTCTGCCTCCACGTCCTCCCCACCCCCACCCCACTATGGATCTAGCATGAGTCCTTTCTTCCCATCCTTTTCCCCTTTTTTCCTTAAAAGCATTATGTGCTCTTTGTTAGATCTCTGTAGCTTTTCATCCTCTGATATAACTATAAAAAGCCTCGCATACTCAAGTTCTCTGAAACACCAGTCTTGATGAATGTGAGATATCAAATTCAATATGTTGCGGTGGTTCCGAACCAGGAAGGACGAGGACTTCTGGCGGCATGTTCCACGGACAGAGAGTTTCCCCCCGGAGCTCCCAGAGGCAGTGGTTTGGACCACCAAGCCACGAACCCCAAGTTCCTGCTACGGGTTCCTTGATTTGTCTGTTATGTTTCCCCGTTTTGGGAAATTCCCTGTCACTCCCTTGTTCATTCATTGTCCTCTCTTCCCCCCTCCCCTCCCTAAACCCCATTCGGCAATGTACCCCGGCCCCTCCCCTGTATTGCCCCTTTGCCCTCAGTTTATTGGATGTTGTTCCTCCCTTAAATACCCATGTAATGAGCTGTTCTTGGCTCTTGGTCCCTGTGCTCCCTTGGGGGTAATAAACCTACCGAATTCACACACTAAGAGCCCTCCTTCTCTGGGAGTTCTTTGCTATCTCGCCGTGCTCTGAGGGCAACATCTCCCCAGACTGAGCGTGACCAGGCACTGGTCAATGGCGTTCTCAGTATTAGGCTCCCCTAAAGAAATTAAAACAGATAATGGACCAGCATACAGGTCAAAAAAGGTACAGGAATTTCTGCAATAGTGGGGAATCAAACACCTCACAGGCATACCCCACTCTCCCACAGGCCAAGCAATTGTCGAAAGAACACACCAAGATATAAAACGGATCCTTGAACAGCAACGGGGAGAAACAGAAGGACAGATGCCCATTGAGCACCTCTGTAGAGCTCTTTTTACCCTCAACTTTTTAAATTGCTCAGCAAAAGAGCCCGTTCCCCCCGTATTCCAGCACTTCACTAATTCGACCCAGGCCAAATTAAGAGAACAACCGCTGGTGTTCTTCAAGGACCCGCAAAGTAGACAAAAAGTAGGACCAGTTCGACTCATCGTGTGGGGGAGGGGATATGCTTGTGTCTCCACTCCAGAGGGACCGCGCTGGATCCCAAGCCGAGACATCAAGCCATGCCGAGAGCACCCACCAGAACAGACCTGGACGACTCTACCAACAGATGCTGCTCCACAGAGATCAGCATGGAAGAGAAGGAGAAAGAAAACTCCAGACTCCGACAGTGATCAAGAAGATGAGGGAGAACAAGAGGAGATCAATTATATACAAAGAAGAGACTTTCAGATTTACTACCTATACCCAGCTCGTGAGAGTCTCCCCTCCGAGCAGCCAGATCCTTTCATCCTCACCGAGACCCTTCTTTTTGATACCTTCAACTTAGACTCTCCCTAAACCTGCCCCATGTACCTCCCGTACCCCGATCATCCCCAGTCTTGTAGAGAGACAATGCTTTAACAATGTTTGTTTGTTTTATTGCAGATTTTCAAGACTTTGCTTTGGATTTTAGTTATTATCTTCATTGTGTTAAGCTTCCTTGGGTGTTTTAAAACCTTCATAATTTCTTTTATTAACAAGTCACTTTCTTTAAGTAAAAAGACAGGGGGAGATGTAGCGGTGGTTCTGAACCAGGAAGGACGAGGACTTCCGGTGGCATGTTCCACAGACAGAGAGTTTCCCCCCGAAGCTGCCAGAGACAGTGGTTTGGACCACCAAGCCACGAACCCCAAGTTCCTGCTATTGGTTCCTTGATTTGCCTGTTATGTTTCCCTGTTCTGGGAAATTCCCTGTCACTCCCTTGTTCATTCGTTGTTCTCTCTTCCCCCCTCCCCTCCCTAAACCTCATTCGACCACGTACCCTGGACCCTCCCCTGTATTGCCCCTTTGCCCTCAGTTTATTGGATGTTGTTCCTCCCTTAAATACCCATGTAATGAGCTGTTCTTGGCTCTTGGTCCCTGTGCTCCCTTGGGGGTAATAAACCTACCGAATTCACACACTAAGAGCCCTCCTTCTCTGGGAGTTCTTTGCTATCTCGCCGTGCTCTGAGGGCAACATCTCCCCAGACCGAGCGTGGACCAGCGGTGCCCATTGTCAGCTCACCAGGGAAGACTTCCAGAACGCGAACGGCCTCCCAGGTTCACGCTAGTGCTCTGCCGCTGGTACCAGGGCGGGATAAAGCAGGGAACGTAACAATTCTCCATCTAAGCTACCAAACCTAGGCCACTTCTGATTGTTGTCTAATTTATAAGTTGACCAAATTAGTCTAGACAGCCTAATCAATTCAGGTTTTGTAAGGAATATATCTTTGCCAATCAATTCTTGCCAGTTTTCTAATATTAAGCCCAAAGGTGAATCTCTGGGTATTTGAATCTCATGCGAAAAGTTACAGCCCATGCCTAACACTTATAAACAGGAAAGATCGCAGAAATAAAGCAAAGCATTCAAATTACACACTAATATGCTGTGAGAGGGAGAGAACAAGAAGGAGGGCTCAAACCCCCAAACCTGGATTAACTAGGTGGCGGCTTAACCACTACACCAAGACTGGCTCTGAGCCAAAACAGAATCACTGCAGTCCTAAGGTCTCACAAGCTAACAGCAAACGAAAGGGGAAACAACAAACGAACTAGAATCCCCTTGGACCCTCTTTCAGGTCCCCAGACACACCAAACAAAACTATAAGAGATCTCTTAACACTCATCCCAGGTGTTAATAACAAAATACCACCTTTACTCACTCACTCACTCACTCACTCACTCACGTGCCTCTGTAGTAAACTTGGAGAATTCTTGGGCTCTGATGCCGTTTGGAGCCATAGCTACGGCCATCCCCAGTGTTGGCAGGAGGCGGGAGGAGGTGGGGGGAGGTGGAGGAGGAGGGGGAGCTGGATGTTTCTCTGGTCCAGAGGGTTTTCCAGTCACCTCTTGTCCCTTCATGGGTCACCAGAAAGTGATGCCTTAGAGTGGCTACTTGGAACAGAAACTAGACAAGATTAAGAGAATAAAAGTGGGTATTTATTAAAGGCCTTCAATAGGTACACCTTGAAAAGTCAGAAGCCTCCGAGAGGGGCTACACCCAAGATGGACGATGGTCAGAAGTTTTCCAGACAGTTATAAGTTTGGTCCATTTGCATATCAGGGGTTAATCCTCCAATTACAGCTTCAGGTAATGAAGTCATATACCCCCAGTTTTCTCCCTTCCCAACTCACTTCTGTTTATACTTTTCAGGGCCTGAGACGGTAGGGTGTCCTTGAGTTTCCGGCCTAGAGGGATTGTTTTGTCTGAATAAAATGGGAGAACAGTAGCTGACAGGCCATGAAGTTTTAGAGTTATACCCTAAAGCAGTACAGGATCTGAAAAATATATAAGCTAAATCCTAAGGCATCACCCATACAGGCCAGCAATCGCGACCAGCCGCCACCCATGATCTCCCATCTAGGCCAAGCTGCCATTCACCACGCGGGGAGGTTTCTGAGCTCATGCCGAAACACCTCCTGCAGCCACAGGGGAATTATCGCACCTCCCCTGCCCACCGGGAGCCCGTCAGTGCCCCTGCCAGTTGTGGTCGTAACTGCACCAAAGGGGAAATTGCTTAAGGGGAGGGAATAGACTGTTTATTAGTTTTTCTGTTTTCTTTCCTGTTGCTGTTGTTGTTATTGTTTGCCCATCATGATATATATATATATATATACACACGCATATACATTCTAGTAAAGAACTGTTATTCCTTTTCCCATATCTTTGCCTGAAAGTCCCATAATTTCAAAGTTATAATAATTTGGAGGGAGGGGCTCATATTTTCCATTCCAGGAAGGTTCCTGCCTTCCTTAGGAGACACCTGTCTTTTAAACCAAGACAGATTTCTACATGACAAGTTGCAGAAACTATTGAGGGACAAAGTGGATCAAGTCAGGTTGCAGAGTTGAAAGCTGTCTAGTTGGCTTTTGTCATCACTGAACAAGAGAAATGGCCAACACTCTACCTCTATACTGACTCATGGAGGGTAGCAAATGCTCTGTGAGGGTGACTGGAAAAATGGAAAAAGGCCAGTTGGCAGTGCAGATGGAAACCCACCTGGGCTGCTGAATTGTGACAAGACATGGCTGCCTGGGTAGAGAAGTTGGCTGTAAAAGCCTGTCACACAGATGCCCACGTACCTAAGAGTTGGGCTACTGAAGAGCATTACAACAACGGATTGATGGATCAGGCTGCTAAGATTAAAGTGTTTTAGGTGTATCTGGACTGACAACATAAGGGTGAATTATTTCTGGCTCGGTGGGCCCTTGACACCTCAAGTCATCAGGGAAGAGATGCAACATACAGATGGGCTTGTGATCAAGGGGTGGATGTAACCATGGACACTATATCCCAGTTTATCCATAACTGCGACACATGCACTGCAATCAAGCAGGCCAAGCGGGTAAAGCTGCTGTGGTTTTGCAGATGATGGTTGAAATATAAATATGGGGAGGCATGGCAGATCAATTACATCACACTCCCAAAAACCCACCGAGGCAAGTGCTGTATGCTTACAATGGTGGAAACAACCACTGGGTGGCTGGAGACATACACTGTGCCTCACGCTGCTGCCTGGAACACCATCTTGGGCCTTGAAAAGCAAGTCTTTCAGCGACATGACACCTCCAAAAGAATTGAATTGGACACTGGGACTAATTTAAAAAATAGCCTCATACCTGGGCTAAAGAACACAGGATTGAGTGGGGTGTATCATATTCCAAATCATGCACCAGCCTCTGGGAAAATTAAATGGCACAATGGACTGCTAAAAGACACATTGAAAGCAATAGGTGGTGCTACCTTCAAACATGGGGATCTACAGTTAGGTAAGGCCACCTGGTTAGTTAACACCAGAGGCTCTACCAATCAAGCTGTCCCTACCCAATCAAAACCTCCATGTACTGTAGAAGGGGGTAAAGTCCCTGTGGTACATATGAGGAATGTGTTAGGGAAGACAGTTTGGATTAGTTCTGCCTCAAGCAAAGGCAAACCCATCCGTGGGATTGTTTTTGCTCAAGGACTGGGGTGCACTTTGTGGGTAATGCAGAGGGACAGGGAAACATGATGTGCCCCTCAATGGGGATTTGATTTTTGGGTGAGAACAGTCTGTAATGCTGAATTGTATAATATTGGTTGCTGAATGACACTGCCACTGTGGGCCATAACTACCATGGCCAATGAGGATGGACTGCTCCAGATACACCAGTTGGGAGATCCTGATGCAGCAACCAGCTGACAGCACACCAGTCCTCCTGCCCTGGAAGACATCTATGACAGATAGAACCCGCAGTCATGGACTAAATGAACTCAACAGACATCTTGGGGGGACAGCCACTGACTGCTGAAATGTTACCTGTGCTTGTGTATAATTATATATATGTATATAGGTATAAGAACTGAGCATGACATAGATGGTATAGAATACAGGATGGATATTGTCCTGGTTGTAGCGAGGGGGTGGAGTTTAGAGCTGTAGGCATGTGGCTACTTACTGTTCTATATTACTCACATCATTGCTGGGAGGTGTGGCTTTGGGGGGAAGAAAAGGAGAGTGCATCCCCAGAAGTGGTGTCATTTTGTCTCACTCTCTTCATCGGGGGGAGTGGGTGGGGATTGCTGGGATCAGCCCTGCAAACCCCATCCTCTGCCATGGCTGCCCATTCCCTTTCCATTCCTTTGAGACAAGTCTCTGGAATGTGGGTCTGAAAAGCGGTGACAGCCGCATGGAACTGAGCCCAGCAGAGCAGTCTGAAGTGGCAGCATGGCATGGATGATCTAGCTTTCGGGGATTTGTCCATTGTTGTTTTCTGTTGTCTCAGGGATGGGGAAAGACAGTTGCAGGTGATGCCTTCAAAATCTAGAAACAAAACAACGCACTTCTGAGACAATATCAATATAGGAAGTAATATAAAAGCAGATCTTTAATTGGAGGTCTCCAGGTGCAAATATGGCAAAATGCACGTGATACAGGGCAAGTACAATTTTATAAGTTTAGAAAATCAGCATAATTGACAAGAATCCCCAATTAGAAGTACAGTTCATGAAGTAATTCCCCCTCTTGGTTCAACCCCTTCTGAAACCTGCCCTCCTTGCTACTAGCTCTACCTTGTTTATGTCTAATACATGGGAAAGTATCTTGGCAAGGTAGCTCGTCCTTGGTTCCCAGAAGAAGCAATATTAGAACAGGCCTTCAGGAATTCATTTGTCTAATAGGAAAAGTACTGGAGTTAGCTAGGAACTATATAACTATACAATAATAGTCTGCAGAGCTACAAATATATATGAAGAATATATAAAGTAAAAATCATTTTGGCATCACAGGGAGCGCCCACCATCTTGTCATTGTTTGGGAAAGCCATGTGGCACTAGGTGCAGGAATGGCCACCATCTTTTCTTTGTCCCAGGGGGCCATGTGGACACAACCTATGAGGAGTGTCCACCATCTTATTTTTGTCTTGGCAGCCATGTGGAACTAAGTCGAGGTGATAAACACCTTTTGTGTATAAAGCACCATCTCTTTTTGTATACTTTTGCTATTAATGCTGCTGCAGTTACTGTGTATTTCTTATTCCATTGCTGTTTGCTTTCAGTAAATTGTTGTCTTAACCTATAGTCTCACCAGAGGGGGCGGGGAGAAGGGAAGTGGCTTATTTGGAGTTTAGTTTCTGGCTAGTGTTAAACTACCACAACATTTTAGTAAAGTAATACTGTCTTCAAGAGACTCTGCTGTACATGATTAGTTCTGCAGTTTTTGTACATGTTTTTTTTTCCTGAAAAGTAGCTGTCAGACTCAAGATGTATACTCTGTCAGCTTGGGGAGACAGTATATCTTAGATGTAGATAAAAAATATGCTAAGTCATCCCATACAAAAAAAAATTGAGAACTAGGAATTGTGTATTTAAGGCAATTCAAATCAAGGTTTGCAATAAGCTTTAAGTTTTTATTGCAATAAGAAAAAAATTGGTTTAATTTTGTGCTACTGAGTAAGGAAGACAGGATTATCTTTGCCTTGAATGTTTAACAATCTGTCCTACTTTTCTTAAATGTCACAGGAGTCTAATACCAAATTAATGATGGTGGAATGAGATGTGAGGGAACAAAAAAAAAAACATTTTTTTTGCTGTCACTATCACCATTTGCTGCTTCTCTACCCACTTAACTGCCATTAGTTCTGTGTATGACAGAGGTGAGTCTTAAGAGGTTTAAAGATGATTTAGCATTAAAAAATCTCACCAATTTTATACGGTGCACTGTGTAAAAGTGTTTTTCATCTAGAAGTTTCTGAAAAATACCTTACACATAAACAGTGTGGAGTTACAGAATTTGGGTAACAGAGGAGCAGGCCTTGAAGGCTAGAATGGGCCTCTTTCCTAGGCCCGGAGGGAACCCTGGGACCCATGAAAATATATCCAGGTCACCAGGGATCGGCTAGGAGAGAATTGTGGGTTTGTGAACTGCTGGACCAGTCAGAAGTGAGACTCACTGTTTGTTACCTTGTAAGGCATTGTTTACCTGTTACCATAAAAGGTAAAAACTGTAAAATAGCCCAGGGGATTGGAGAACACTGTGGTGAAGCACTTCCTGTTTGTGTGATGGTATTTAAGGAATTTTCATTGCTTAGTAAAGGTCTTTGCACATCACCATCTTGTGCAAAGTCTGTGTCCTTGATGCCTTAGGTTTTAACTTCTTATTTTTTTACATCAAGACTGCTCTAAAACTCCATAAATTGTCATCTAGTGTTCTGTTACTGTCATTTAGACGAAACAATTTCTCTCGGGGCTGGAGTTTCAAGGGCATACTGTTTTTTCCAAAAGCCCAAAATGTAAACACCCATGGACAGCAGCGAAGAGAAGAAGGGAACAAGCTGGGATGGGACTTCAAGACCCGAAACTGTAATTGGACAATGGGTTTCTGATATGCAGATGAACCAAAGGTATATCTGTCCCAAAAACACGTGCTAGGTGTCCATTTTTGGGTGTAGTCTCTGAGAGACTCTTGCATGGCCCAAAGTGTACCTTGTTTTAATAAATACTTCTTTTATTCTCTTAACTCTGTCCAGCCTCTGTTTCAGGTCAGCCTTTTGTAAGGCATCAGAATTGGCGACTCTGGTGGGACGGGAGGCTTCTGAAAAAACCCCTGGACCCCAGAGGAGATCCAGCCCCCGCCCCCGCCCCCACTCTTCACCAGCACGGGAAGAGGAGGCTTCGACCACAGTCCAGACGGTATCAGAGCCGAAGGATCCTTGGACCTGACTCAGAGGCACGTGAGTAACGGAATAAAAGCAGTATTCTGTTTGTTTTAGTCTGTGAGGGAGGTGTGGTAGACAGGGACAGGCGGACGGAAGATCTCGCGATGTGACGGAAAGCAAGGGCAGCACGGAACCCTCCCCCCTTCATTCCTGCATGATAACAGATCACCCAAAGTATGCAACCCCTCCTGACCCAGTAGTTTTCCACTCCTTACTAACCCTAGCTATCCCATCGTCCCCTTTCTGACGTAGTGAAGCCCCCTAGACTATTTAACCTCATGAGATAAGATAATAAAGGCCATTTGACCATCCACCACATTGGTGTCTGTGAGTCGTGGCCCGAGTAGCCCGGGTGAGGCCGGGCTACCGTGCTGTCGTTCTTGAACCAGGTCGCCTGCCTTCACAGCAAGAAGGCAACATAGTGGTGCCGAAACCCGGGAGGAAGAAGAGGAGCTCGGGCTACGGGATTCGCCTGGACAAGCGGCAGCGGCCGGGGCACCGAAGCTGACCTCAGGCGGGGGAGACGTCCCCAAGGACCCGCAGTTACTATGGAAACCGTCGCAAAGGTCGTGAGTCTACTTTATAAGCAGTGGGGTATTAAGTGTAAGCTCAAGGATTTTTATATTGCTATTGCAAAACTCCTGGAGCTTGGGGCGATTGAGCGTCCAGCAGAAATATTACACCCAGAGGTGTGAGAGAAATGTACCAATGTTTTAGCAGAGGATACTAAATCCTCGGGCAGCGGAAAAAGTCTCAAAGCGTGGGGGAAAGTAGAAACGGCTTTACGCCGAGCGCTGGAACAACAGGAGACTTAGAAAGCTGCACGTGCATGTTTATTAGCTACTCCTAAGCTGGGGGTGGGAGCAATGACGCAGACAGACTCCGAGGGCGGTCTATCTGAGAGCGGGGATTCGCGGGGACCGGGCGCGCTTCCCTCCTCCCCGAACCCGAATCCAAACGCCCCGGGGCCCCCAGAAAACCTCCCGACCCTCCCGCCGAGCCCGCCAGATCCAACCCCTGCCGCGGGAACTTCCCAAACGTCCGCGGTTTCCCCCTCAATCCCTCCGCCGCCGGTTAGCGATCCAACGCTGAAAGCACAGCAATCCGCGCGATCTTTTTGGTAGGGATTGGCAACCGAAGCCAGGGAAACCGAGAGGGCAGCTAGAGAAGGAGCGCGGGTGAACCCCCCTCCCCCGCCCTATGCAGTTCAAAATAGCGCGGGCGACCAAGGAGATGGGCGGGGCCAGGGTTTCATTGGCGAGAGCGAGCAGAACGAACAAAGATCGCGAGTGTTCGCTGCTGCGCATGCGTGGGAAGAGAGAGCTACAAACGCGCGAGCACGGGAGAGCGGCAGAGAGCGCATGCCCAGTCAAGAGCCGTGCTCAATGCCATTATCATTTAAAGGAGAGCCCTCCCCTTACGAGAGGCAGGGCAAGCCCAAGGGGCGGGACCGGCACGGCCCCCGGAGGGAGGAGCGGGGTCGGAGCCACCAGAAAAGGCACGGAATCCCGGAAGTGCTCTGGCAGTCGACTTCCGGCTCTGAGTCCGACAACAGCTCCACTAGCTCTGCTGAGCTATCGGAAACTGACTGGGACACAGAGTCGGAAGAAGCAGAGCTATCACAATTTGAAACGAAAACGAATAAAGTTTTAAATCGCGCCGGAAAGCAATCACAATACAAATTCACCGACTAGGGAAAGATAAAAATAGCTTGTGCAGAATGGGTACCCTCAGCCGCAATCCACGCTTTCCCGGTGAGAACCACCGGGCAAAACGGGAACCAACAACAGGTCTATGACCCGATAAACCCCAAAGATATACAAACGATTGTCAAAGCAATCTCAGAAAAGGGGATGGATTCCGTCATCGTTTCCACTCTCATAGACGGCCTTTTTAGCAATGAGAACCTGCTCCCCTTTGATATCAGACAAATAGGTCGCATGATTTTTGATGGGGCAGGAATGATTGTTTTTAAACAGGAATGGACAGACAATTGTGCGAGCCTATTAGCCCAGTCCTCTGGGGCGGGGCAACCACTGCATGGCTCGAGTTTATCTAGGCTGACAGGGAAACATGATGAGATGATTACACCTCAGCAGCAAGCTGCACAATTGCGAGCTGAGGAAGTCAGGGCCACAACCCAAGCTGCCAGAGAAGCTATTCGTGCTGCATCGCGTGTGATAGCTAAGCCTTCACCGTGGTCCGCCATAAAGCAAACAGAAAGTGAAAGCTTCACAAAGTTTGTAGACCGCCTACAGGCAGCAGTAGACGCCTCTACCCTGCCTGCGACAGCAAAAGGACCCGTTCTAGCAGACTGCTTGCGGCAACAAAGTAACACTGTTACCAAAGAAATCTTGTGCTCCGTTCCAATAGGAGCCAGCCTGGCTGATATGATCAAACATGTAGTTAAAGAAGAACAGCTAACCCCTTTTCAGGCTGTCGTGCGTGATCTAACTAGTGCAATGGCACGCTTCAAATGTGGACAGGCAGGCCACATCACAACAGGCTGTCCCCACAAATCCCAGCCTCCCCCGGCGGGGCCTCCATCTCAAGCGCGCGTGAGAGGGCCCTGTTAGAGCTGCGGGAAGAAGGGACACCTCGCTAAGGAATGCAGATCCCGACCCCAGAGAAACGGGAGGGGGAGGGGGCATGCGGGCCGCACCCAGCCTCCTCCCGCTGCGAATGCAAGGCGCCCCATCTATGCCAACCCCCAGTGGGGTGGGGGACCCTCATTCCCTATGCCCCCGCAGGAGACAGCCAGTCCTGCACCCACACAAACGGTGCAAATGCAGAGTTTCACAGCACCGCCAGCAGCACCATTGCACCCACCACAGCCACAAGCCGCACTTGTGCCACAGGGCCAGCAGGGGGCGCCCCAGAGCGGAACCCCTGGTGGCCCTGGCCATGAAAGTAGGGAAAGAGCCCCGGATAGTGTAGGGAACATGCCGCCTCTATGGCAGTCAGGATCCCCACGTCATAGGGCTTCAGTTTTGGGCAGACACGGGTTCAGATTGTACAATTATTCCCCAAGCACATTGGCCACAACATTGGCAATTTACAGAAGTCCCCCCAGTGAATGGTGTGGGAGGGCCAACCCGGGCATGGAAAAGCACCCAGTTAGTAGCTATAACACTTCACACAAAAAAGGGACCAGAACAGACAGTGGCAATCTACCCCTACATTCTACAGAACTCTCCACCTTTGATAGGAAAGGACATCCTTGCTCTGTTAGGGGTCAGGATGACAAATTTACCATGAGGGCCACTGCAGTTCATCCACCGCTGCCAATCAAATTGACTTGGAAATCGTCAGAAATTGTATACGTGGAGCAGTGGCCCCTGTCAGAGCCTCGAATGGCAGCCTTGCTGGAACTGGTTGACCGTGAACTACAAAAGGGTCACATAGAACCCTCCATCAGCCCGTGGAACACCCCTGTATTTGTAATCCCCAAAAAGTCTGGAGAGAGTTACCGCCTCATCCATGACCTGAGAGAAGTAAATAAGACAGCCAGACCCATGGGCCCAGTTCAGACACTGCTGCCCATGAACTCAGCTATCCCCGAAGGCCAGCCATGCGCTGTGCTGGACATTAAAGACTGTTTCTTTTCAATACCTCTGCACCCTGAAGACAAAGAACGTTTTGCTTTTTCTGTCATGTTCCCAAATGGCAATAGACCCAACCTTCGCTTTCAATGGAAAGTATTACCTCAAGGGTTCGTGGACAGTGCCTCCATATGCCAGATCACCGTAGACAAAGCACTGATGCCAGTCCGACACTCCTATCCCGCTGCAACCATCATCCAATACATGGATGACATCCTCGTTGCTGCACCATCAGCAAGCGAAGTAGATCACCTAGTGTCCACAATCACGGAGACTCTCCAAGCAAACGGCTTCGAGATCATGAGCGCAAAGATCAAGAAAAGACCCTGCGTGACCTTCCTGGGAGTAGGAATCACAAGCTCCTATGTGACACCCCCCAAGGTGAAGGTCCGCCGAGACATCAAGACGCTCCATGACGTGCAGCGCCTCGTGGGATCCCTGCAGTGGCTCCGTAACATCGTCCTGATTCCTCCTGAGATCATGGACCCCTTGCATGAGCTCCTGAAAGGCAAGCACCCTTGGGAACCCAAACAACTAACACCACAAGCAGCGAGCTCTCTTGACTTCATCGAGCATCAGATGTCCACCAGCACCCTTGCCAGGTGGAACCCAAGCATGCCGCTTGATTTATACGTCCACTTTACACCGAAGGGAGGAGTGGGAGCACTAGCCCAAGGACCTTCAGAGAAGTCCCGACCGATCCAGTGGATAGTCCTTGGAAAACCGGCTCGTGCATTCTCCCCAGGAATCAAATGCATCGCCAACCTCATCACGAAGGGCAGAAGACTTGCCTTGAGACACCTGAGAACCGAGCCGACGAGAATCCACCTTCCCTTCCGCAAGCAGCCAATCACAAAATCAACCACGACACAGGAGCACCTAGCTCTTGCTCTCGCAGGCTTCGCAGGAGAAATCTCCTACTCCGCCAAACCACCTTGGACCCAGCTACTGACCATTGTGGACATAGACGTGCCACCGAAGGTCGCGGACCGACCGCTGCCAGGACCGACAGTCTTCACAGACACTTCCTCCACAACTTCTACCGCAGCGGCGGTGTGGCAGATGGGAGAACAGTGGCACTGCATCAAAACACGTGACCCCACACTGTCAGTGCAACAACTGGAGGCAACAGCAGTAGTTTTGGCGTGCGGACTCTTCCAAGAAGAACACCTCAACATCGTAACAGACTCTATATTCGTGGCAAGGCTCTGCCTGGCCATGTCAAGACCAAGTGTGTCAGCATCTGCAGCAGCTCTAATGCTGGAAGAAGCACTCTCCTCGCGACAGGGCACCGTGTCTGTCATCCACATCAACAGCCACAACCCAGTTAAAAGTTACTTCCAGACCGGCAACGACAAGGCGGATGCCGCAGCAAAGGGAGTGTAGACACTGCAAAAAGCTCGTCAATTACATGAGTCACTCCACATCGGAGCCAAAGCACTGGCGAAAAAATGCGGAATCTCGGCAGCAGACGCAAAACATGTAGTGGCCACCTGCCCTCATTGCCAAAAGCTACCCCTATAGTCCAGTGAGATCAACCCAAGAGGCCTCAAGCCCTCAGAAATCTGGCAGTCAGACTTCACTTTATGTCAACTGCTGAAGCCTCGGGCGTGGCTTGCAGTGACAGTGGACACTTACAGCAGAGTGATTGTGGCCACGCAGCACCCCAAAACTAACTCCAGAGCCACAATTCAGCACTGGCTGACAGCCATGGCGTGGCTTGGCATCCCCAAACAGATTAAAACTGACAACGGTTCCAATTTTACCTCCAGACCAGTGCAAGAATTCGCCTCGAAATAGGGCATCACTCTAGTGCAAGGTATCCCATATAACAGCACCAGGCAGGCCATTGTTGAGCGAGCAAATCAGACCCTGAAAGCCAAGTTAGAAGTACTAGCAAAAGCAGAAGGCTTTGAAAACTCCATCCCCTCAGGGGACCAAGCACGGGTACTAGCAACTGCGTTGCTAGCACTGAACCAGTTCTCTAGGAGAGATGAAACAAACTGTCCCGCTCAAAAACACTGGGCCACCCGAGCATTAGAGGAGGGCCCACAAGTCATAATTAAAAATGAACTAAGCGGATGGGAACGGGGCTGGAGACTAGTACTCACAGGGCGGGGGTACGCAGCTGTCAAAAAGGAAGGCAAAATCAAGTGGTGTCCACTGAGGTCAGTAAAGCCAGACCTTCAGAATGAGCAGAATGAGACTAATGAGAACTGTGAGTTGCTGTTTAAAGGACATGCTCGTGGGACACCCTCATAAAGCGTACACCCCTGTTCCAGAGGAAAATGACAGACCTCCAAGCCGTCAGGCAGCACCCAAGAATTCTGTACCGGTGAAAACCAGACGTCAACAGTGTTTTTGTGTGATTTTGCTGTTAGAGCTTGTTACCAAGAGACAAGCCAGTCCGAGCCATTACTCTCATCAGCCATTCAAGTAGGTCATGCAACACCTGTCAAATGACAAAGTGCTCAAAGAAACCACCACACCGAATGCCCCATCCTTTGTGATCCGCATTTCCGACCTGTTCCCTGGAAAGCCAAAAATAAACCCCTATTCCCCTCATGTTACAAGTATGCATCTATCCTATTGGTGCCCAGCCTCAAACCCAGGGAAGAAGTACTGCAATTATCCAAAGTGGGGATATTGTGGGTACTGGGGCTGTGAAACCATTGTTACAAATGCCGGACCATCGAGACCTGAGTAGGAACCTCAAAAGCCCGATGAATTTTTACAGTTCACCTAGGCTCCAACTGGTTGTAAACAACCTGTCATCCTTCAAGAAAAATACTATCGAAGCTATCATAAAATCCCTAAATCTCAGAGGTGCACTGACTATAACATGACCGTTTTGCAACCAGATCACCCTAGTTGGGCAACAGGCAGGACGTGGACAGTAGCTATTCAAGGATCAAAAGAGTGGGTGAATGTGCGAATTATCAAGCTCCAACCCCCCGCATCCCAGGCGGTTGGGCCAAACAAAGTTATTAAAGATGTACTAGAAGGGAAAAACACAACCCACTCACTCCAAAGCCTTGCCCACAAAAGTCACTGATACCCTGATCGGTCATGCAGATGCCTCCCAGATAAGTAGTTTAGCCAAGTCTGACTCTGACCCAATCTTTCGTATGTTAGAAGCTACCTTTCTTTCCCTGAACGAATCCAACCCGAACCTAACTGATTCCTGCTGGCTTTGCTATGACGTCAAACCCCCTTTCTACGAAGGAATTGCTTTAGATACCCCCTTCAGTTACTCCACAGCTGACTCCCCTCACCAGTGCAGGTGGGATACTCCCCGCAGAGGAATCACCCTGAGTCAAGTCACAAGTCGAAGCAGATGTTTTGGCAGCGCAACCTTAGCAAAGAAAGGCAACATCTGCACCAAAGTTGTCAAGCCCAACAAAAAGAATAAGTGGGTGGTTCCGTCCGCATCTGGGATGTGGGTTTGTCAGCGATCTGGGGTGAGTCCTTGTGTGTCTCTTGCAAAATTCAATGATTCCACTGACTTTTGTGTCCAAGTTCTAATTGTTCCTAGGGTCCTGTACCATACCGACGAAGAGATGTACCACCTCTTTGAGAAACCTGACCGGCTCCACAAAAGAGCACTGTTAACAGGTGTAACTATCGCAATGCTGCTCGGCCTGGGAGCAGCCGGAACGGCCACGGGTGTCTCAGCTCTTGCGACCCGAAACCAAGGACTGTCTCAGCTACAAATGACCATCGATGAAGACTTGCAGAGGATCGAGAAATCCATTTCCTTTCTAGAGAAATCAGTTTCTTCACTCTCAGAAGTGGTCTTGCAGAACAGGCGAGGATTAGACCTCTTGTTCATGCAGCAAGGAGGCTTGTGTGCCGCCTTGAAAGAGGAATGCTGCTTTTATGCAGACCACACAGGAGTCGTCAGAGACTCCATGGCAGAGCTCCGAGATAGGCTAGCTCGGAGACAGAAAGACAGGGAAGCCCAACAGAGCTGGTTTGAGTCCTGGTTCAATCAATCACCATGGCTCACCACGCTAATTTCCGCCTTGGTAGGTCCATTGGCAATGTTGTTTTTAGCTTTTACCTTTGGACCATGCCTGCTGAACAAACTAGTCTCTTTTATCCAGACCCGTCTGGAACGGGCCAACATTCTGTTTTTAGAACATCAACAAATGCTGTAATCCAAACTGTAAACACTGTCAATCACAAGACTTTTCTAACTTGCCTTGCGAAATCTACTCAAGTATACCAAACCCCTTTTCCCTTGTCAAGTTACTACCTCATACCTCACTTCAATACATGTATCTATGACTACCTCATTCATTTGTGAAAAAAGGGGGGGGAAGTGTGGTAGATAGGGACAGGCGGACGGAAGATCTCGCGATGTGACGGAAAGCAAGGGCAGCATGGAACCCTCCCCCCTTCATTCCTGCATGATAACAGATCACCCAAAGTATGCAACCCCTCCTGACCCAGTAGTTTTCCACTCCTTACTAACCCTAGCTATCCCATCGTCCCCTTTCTGACGTAGTGAAGCCCCCTAGACTATTTAACCTCATGAGATAAGACAATAAAGGCCATTTGACCATCCACCACATTGGTGTCTGTGAGTCGTGGCCCGAGTAGCCCGGGTGAGGCCGGGCTACCGTGCTGTCGTCCTTGAACCAGGTCGCCTGCCTTCACAGCAAGAAGGCAACAGGAGGGGGTCAAGAGATCGTTGATCTCTTAGAATTTGTTTAGCATCTTTGGGGCTCAATAAAGTGTCCCAAGGGGGCTGTGGCGTACTTGCCACTTCCCCTCTGTTGTTTTAGCTCGTGAGAGCTTAGTGCTGCAGCAGCAGCAATTTGGCTTGGAGCCAAGGGTGGGGCAGTGGCTTAAGCTGCTGCCTGCTGGCACCAAGCTCGGGAGTTCGAGTCCCCCTCCTACTTGTTTGCCTTGCTACCTGCTTAGTGTATCATTTATAACTACACACGATGGGTTGCAACTTTTCTTGTTCAGATGATGCTCAAATACCTAAGGATTCACCATTAGGTCTAGTCTTAGAAAACTGGCAAAAATTAACCGGGACGAGCAAACAGTTTACAAAACCTGAGATTATACGGTTGTCTAAAACCATTTGGCCAACTTTTAATTTAAAAGACAATCAAAGGTGGCCTAAACTTGGTAGCTTGGATGAAGAACTGATACTGGATTTAACATCCCGCCTGTGTGAACAGCACTACTTCCAAGAAACTGAGTATTTGAGATTCTTTTTAGTTATAGCACAAGATGAGCAGCTGCAGAAACCTAAATCACAGTATGTGTTGTTCTTAAGGAAAAAAGAGAAAAAGAGTGAAGGGGAACCGCCCATATTAAATCCGGTGTGCAGTAATAAAGACGAAGCAGAGTCAGATCTAGTAGCACCGGCACTAAGAGCTAATCCAGCGCCGGCCCCGGGGGGGGGCCCAGCCGCGGCCGGCCCAGGGGCTGCTCTAGCCCCGGCGGGGGGGGGAGCCCAGGCCCAGGCCGTTCCAGGTGCGCAAGCAGCGGCGGCGCCGGCAGCGCCGGCCGCCCCTGCTCCCCCCGCCATGTCTGCCCCGCCGGTGCCCGCGTCTTCTGCGCATGCGCACGCCGCGACCGCCCCAGCCCCGTCCCCCTCTACAGCCACCGTTCCAATCAGGGGCAGGGGAGGGGGAGAGGGGAGTCGCAGCTTCCACAGAATCCCTGTCAGTGAAGAAGGAAGAATACTGCCTTTGCCGATCGAAGAAGATGCAGGCCCCTGTGCCGCCTCCCCCTTGGGAGCCGGAGCCGCCTGCGCTTTGCCCCTGCTTTCAGGAGGCCTCCCCCTTCTTCGCAACCCCGCGCGCGCCTTGGTGGGAGGGGCCAGGGGGAGGGGAATGCCAGCGGGTGCAGCCAACGGCACCACCCCTGGAGGTGGGGCCGAGGGGCAGAGCTTTCTACCGAGAGGGCAGAGAGGGCACCTCCTACAGGGAGAGCCGAGCCCCTCCCGCTCTCAGGCCTGTGAGCTGCCATAGCAACGTCGCGCGCCGAGGAGCTGGCTCAGGGGATGACGTCATCAAAGCAAGCGACCCGGCCGTAAGCGCTGTATGCCGCAGCAGATCTTGGGGTGCGATTCCTAAGATTAGAACTGATCCAGGTAAATTTAACACAGCTGATTCACAATCAGATAGCTCTCCCTCTGATAGCTCTTCTGAAGAGGAAGATGAAATCTTAGCTGCCCTAAGCAGGCGAAGGAAGGGAAGGATAGCCCGAAGGGCCATACGAGAACGCAGTCCTGTGGCAAAACGTACTAGATCAAAAAAGGAAAAAAGAGAAGAACCAGTTCTACAAGCCCCATTACGGCAAGCAGTTGGCAACCAAGGGCCAATATATGTAAAGGTTCCATACTCCCTTATTGAGTTGGAACAGTGGAAAACCACTGTAGGACAGTATAAAGAAAACCCAGATAAGGTTGCCAAGCTCGTGGATAGAGCTATTAGCACACAAAACCCTGACTGGACAGATCTGAACTCTATGTTAGATACATTGCTTGATCCCACTGAAAGGCAAATGGTTAATAATGCTATTACAACATCGTTAGAATCAGGCATAGCAAATGGATCGATCCAAGGTACGGTTCCTGAAATATATCCTTTAAGTGATCCTAACTGGGATCCAAACATCCCAGAACAGATGGCAAGACTAAAACGGTATCAAAATCTCATAGTATATGGGTTAAAACATGGGGTCCCTAAAGCTCTAAATTGGTCAAAGCTTTACGCAGTACAGCAAAACTATGACGAATCACCCACTGATTTTTTTAATAGGTTGAGAGAAACTGCTATCAAATACACAAATCTAGATCCTGATTCAGCTGATGGAAAAGCACATCTAGTCCTCTTGTTTATGGGTCAAGCAGCAGATGATATAAGAAGGAAGCTACAGAAGTTAGAGGGGGTTCGAGACATAGATAGAATGCTAGAAGTAGCCTGGAGAGTATATCGAGACAGGGGCTCAAATGAAGGAGTTAGACGGCAACCTAGCAAAAAGACAATCCAAGAAAAGTCATCCAAGAAAACTTCCCCTACAGACAAAGATCAGTGTGCCTATTGTAAAAAGTGGGGACATTGGAAAAATGATTGTCCCGTGTTGAAGCAAAAGTCCCCAGTTCCCCAGCTCCCAATAGAACAAGGCTCGGGTTCATGCTCAGAATGATGGGAACCGAAGGCTTCTTCCCCAGCAGAACCTTTGGTTATAGCTAAGCTGGGGTCAGATAACATCGAATTTTTGGTAGATACTGGAGCAGCATTTTCCGTACTAAATACCATGGAAGGGAAACTGAGTCAAAACACTGTACATGTTGTTGGGGCGACAGGGGTAAGCGAAACACGGCCTTTCTTCCAACCTTTAAAATTCAAATTGGGCAAACACTGGGTAACTCATCAATTCCTTTACATGCCTAACTCCCCTAAACCATTATTAGGGAGAGATTTGCTAGAGAAATTAGAAGCAGAAATTAAATTCAAAAAGGGGAAGGGAATACAAGTTGTAATTCCTGAATCTAAATTTGTCGAAGTTGCTGCACTTTTCATACAGGACAAACGTGGTGAAATCCCCATTGAAGTTGAAAAAGCTGTCAATCCAATAGCATGGGCCAGTGATATCCCAGGAAGATCCAAACAAGCAGAGCCTGTGAGTATTACTCTCAAACCAGGAGCCACACCGGTAAGGAAAAAACAATACCCTTTGAAATTAGAAAGTCGTAAAGGATTAGCACCCATAATTGAAAAATTCCTCCAACATGGGTTATTAGTGCAATGTGAGTCCAGATTTAATACCCCCATACTTGCTATTAAGAAAGCAGATGGTAAGAGCTATCGATTAGTTCAAGATCTGAGAGCAATTAACAGAATCACTGAAGACATACACCCTGTTGTGGCAAACCCATATACCCTTTTGACTGCACTGACAGACGAATTAGGGTGGTTTACTGTAATAGACCTGAAGGATGCCTTTTTCTGCATTCCTGTGCATAAAAACAGCCAAGAGCTTTTTGCTTTTGAGTGGGAGAATCCTGAGACAGGGAGGAAAAGCCAACTTACTTGGACCGTTTTGCCCCAGGGGTACAAGAACAGTCCCACAGTGTTTGGAAATCAGCTAGCAAAGGAACTAGAGGACTGGAAAAGACAAGAGCCAGAGGGAGTTATTCTTCAATATGTGGATGATATCCTGATTGCGGCTAAAACCAGAGATGACTGCATTAAATTTACCATCAGTTTATTAAACTTTTTGGGACTGAGTGGGTACAGAGTTTCTAAAGACAAAGCACAGATTGCCAAAGAAGCAGTAATTTACTTGGGGCTCGAGATCTTTCGTGGACATCGACAGCTCAGCAAAGAACGGAAAGAAGCCATCTGTCAGCTCCCAGAGCCCCGCACTGTGAGGGAGATGCAAGCTTTCCTGGGAATGGTAGGTTGGTGTCGTTTGTGGATAGCAAATTATGGACTGCTGGTAAAACCCCTATATGGAGCATTAAAAGCAGCTGAAAATGGAATTATCATATGGACAGAAAATACAAGGGCAGCTTTTAAACAGCTGAAACACTCCCTAATGTCAGCTCCAGCACTGGGATTGCCAGACTTAACTAAATCTTTTGAACTGTTTACTTATGAAAGATTGAATGTTGCTTTAGGGGTACTAGCTCAACGCCTCGGGAACCAACGGAGGGCTGTGGCTTACTTTTCCAAACAGCTAGACAATGTTGCCCAAGGGTGGCCAGGGTGTTTGAAAGCCGTGGCAGCTACTGTTGTCTTGATCCAAGAGGCCCGAAAACTCACCCTTGGACGGCACATTGTAGTGTATGTACCCCATGCTGTAGCAGCTGTGCTCGAGCAAAAGGGGGGACATTGGCTGTCCAGCAACCGGATGCTTAAATATCAATCATTGTTACTAGAACAGGATGATGTCACCTTAAAAACAACTTCTGTTGTTAATCCTGCCATGTTTCTGTCTTCCACGTTAACTGACAATGTCCCTGAGCATGATTGTTTGCAGACAATAGAAGAGGTCTACTCCAGCCGAACAGATCTGAAGGATGTGCCCCTAGACAATCCAGACTGGGAGCTTTTTACAGATGGAAGCAGCTTTATGAGAAATGGTAAAAGGATGACAGGCTATGCAGTGACCACTCAAGACAAGGTAATTGAGGCGAAGGCCCTGCCAGCAGATGTGTCATCACAGAAAGCTGAGCTGATTGCACTGACAAGAGCCCTGGACCTGAGTGAAGGGAAGAAGGTAAATATATGGACCGACTCTAAATATGCGTTTGGTGTCGTCCATGCCCATGGAGCCATCTGGAAAGAAAGAGGACTGCTGAACGCTCAAGGTAATCAAATTAAACACGCTGAACAAATACTTGCCCTCTTGGAGAGCGTTAGAAAACCCACGGAAGTAGCTATTATGCACTGCAGGGGTCACCAGAAAGGGAAAACCACTCCAGAATTGGGAAATCGCTTTGCTGACAAAGCGGCAAAAGGAGTTGCAGAAAAAGGTATCCTTGCAATAATTCCCAAAAAGGAAGTTAACTTATCAGGGATCATCCCAAAGTATGATCAAGCAGATCAGAAGCTTATTAAATCTCTCAAGGCTGAGATCACAGAAGGTGGGTGGGCTGTCACACCAACAAATCAAGTTGTAGTCCCACCCCTGATTCTTCGAGAGCTAGCTCAGAGAGAACATGAAAACACACATTTTGGGACTGAAAACCTTCTAAAACATCTAAAAAAGGTAGTAATAGGAAGAGGAATGACTGAAATTGTACAAACAGTAGTAAGCAAATGTGAAGTTTGCTGCAAAACCAACCCTGATACAAGGAAAAGAGTTGTGTTAGGAGTAACAAAAGCAGGGGATCTTCCTGGAGATTACTGGCAAATAGATTTTGCTGAATTACCACGTAGAGAGGGATACCGGTACATACTGGTATTGGTTGACACTTTTAGTGCATGGCCCGAAGCTTACCCTTGTCGCACTAACACAGCCAAAGAAGTGGTAAAGATTTTGCTCAATCATATAATTCCAAGGTTCGGGGTTCCCCTGGGAATGTCATCGGATAGAGGACCACACTTTGTTGCCACAGTAATTAAAGAAATCAGCCAGATTTTGGGAATTACTTGGGATCTGCATACACCCTATAGACCCCAAGCGAGTGGTAAAGTTGAACGTATGAATGGAACCCTTAAAACACAAATTAGCAAAATTTGTCAAGAAACATCTATGACATGGGTTCAAGCCCTGCCTATAGCTTTACTAAGGATCCGCATACAGCCAAGGCGGAGGGATAACATCAGTCCCTATGAAATACTTTATGGTAGGCCATACCAGATTCCACACATTCCAGGGGAAATTCATATAAAAGGGAAACTTGATTTACAGAGATATCTAATGGCTTTAGGTTCCACTTTGCAGAAGCTCCAGAATTACATCGTGCTATCCAGACCCATCGGACTGGACACACCTACACATCTTTTCCAACCTGGAGACTGGGTTTATATCAAGTGGTGGGACAATGAACCTCTACAAGCTAAGTGGAAAGGACCATTCCAAGTCCTGCTGACTACCCTCACTGCAGTCAGTCTCTGGCAAAGGACCCTGGATCCACTACTCCAGAGTCAAGAAAGCTTCTGCTCCTGAAACAACTGAGAAAACAAAGAGTGATGCAGAAGAGAGCGTGATTTAAATAATGCTTCAGTGCTTAAAGAACTGCTCATAGTAATCATAGTCACAATTCTTCTATATCTACTGTTGTTAAATATTTACTGTTATTAAGTGTATATTATTAATAGATTATTAATCTAGATTATTAATATATAGTAGGTATTTAGAATAGAGACTTGACAAGGTAGAAGCCTTGTCAAGCCTCTAAAAGGGGGGAAATGATGCCTTAGGTTTTAACTTCTTATTTTTTTACATCAAGACTGCTCTAAAACTCCATAAATTGTCATCTAGTGTTCTGTTACTGTCATTTAGACGAAACAATTTCTCTCGGGGCTGGAGTTTCAAGGGCATACTGTTTTTTCCAAAAGCCCAAAATGTAAACACCCATGGACAGCAGCGAAGAGAAGAAGGGAACAAGCTGGGGATGGGACTTCAAGACCCGAAACTGTAATTGGACAATGGGTTTCTGATATGCAGATGAACCAAAGGTATATCTGTCCCAAAAACACGTGCTAGGTGTCCATTTTTGGGTGTAGTCTCTGAGAGACTCCTGCATGGCCCAAAGTGTACCTTGTTTTAATAAATACTTTTTATTCTCTTAACTCTGTCCAGCCTCTGTTTCAGGTCAGCCTTTTGTAAGGCATCATCCTCTGCTCAATTACTGCAAACAGCACTTCAAATTCTTTTCCTTGTGTCATAATGGTAATCCAGTGAAGGCACAGAAGCATGGAAAGTAAACTTAAAGGCTGAAGTGAGGCAAACCTTTGTAGCATTAGTTCTGAAAAGAAACATCCTTCGCATTCAAATTCTGGCACATGACCAAGCTTCACACATCAGAAAGAGAACACGCAATATTTGCCACTCTTGACAAATTAATTGTAATTTAGGAAAAATGTTTAGTATTTGAAAAATCACACTTTGCTCAAAGTTGTTTCAAACTGGGCTGCAAGAGGTGCTGGTTTGCATGTGGTTCGCTTTTGAATGAGTTACATATTCAGAAATGAAGTCAACTTTTTCTCAGTACTTTCTTTTCAAATCTCATAAGAAATTCTTGCTATTGGCCTTTTAAAAAGAATTAATTTATTAGGAAAACAGGTGGTCACTGGGTTTTTGAATGCTTATTTCTCTCTGGGCCAGTATTTATCACATTCTGCCTTTCCTTCTGTATTGGGTTTTATGGACAACCATTGGTAGTGGAGAAGCTACAGGGGTGGCTTCTGTGAGAAGCTGCTGTAAGCTTCCTCTATGTCTGGCAGAGCCAATGCTGTCCAAGATGGACGTGCCTCTGGTCAAAACTGGGCTAATTAGGAATGGTGGTAACGCCTCTGTGATAACATATTTAAAAAGAAGAAAAAGAAGGTTACTGTGCAGTTGTAATTGTGGCCAGAGAAGAGCGAGATGAGAACATGTGAGAGGAACAACTATGCAGACAACCAGGTCAGTGGAGAAGGGGCAGGAGGTGCTCCAGGCACCGGAGCTGAGATTCCTTTGAAGCCCATGGTGAAGACTATGGTGAAGCAGCTGTGCCTCTGCAGCCCATGAAGGGCACGGGGGAGCAGAGATACACCTGTAGCCTTTTGAGGAGACCCATGCTGTAGCAGGTGGATGCCTGAGAGGAGGCTGTGAACCTGTGGGATGCCTGTGCTGGAGCAGGGTCCTGGCAGGGACCTACAGACCCATAGAGAGAGGAGCCCACACTGGAGCAGGTTTTCTGGAAAGACTTGTGACCCTGTGGGGGACCCACACTGGAGCAGCCTGTCCTTGAAGGACTGAACCTGTGTAAGAGTGACCAGCGTTGCAGCAATTTGGGGAGAGCTATTGTCTATGGGATGGACTCACACTGGAGAAGTTCATGGAGAACTGTCTCCCATGGGAGGGTCCCCATGCTGGAGCAGGGGAAGGACTCCTTTCCCTGAGCAGCAGGAGAAACCACAGGTGATGAACTGACCATAACCCCCATTCCCTGTCTCCCTGCACCACTGGGGGAGGAGGTAGAGCTGAAAAGGAGGGAGGGGTGGGGGTAAGGTGTTTTTAAGGGTTTATTTTACTTCTCATTATCCTGCTCTGATTTTGTAAGTAATAAATTCAATTAATATCTCTAATTCTAGTCTGTTTCACCCGTGACAGTATTTGGTGAGTGATTGTCCTTATGTCAACTCATGAACCCTTTGTTATATTTTCTCTCCTCTCTCTAGCTATGGAGAGGAGTGATAGAGAGGCTTTGGTGGGTGCCTGGCATCCAGCAAGCGTCAACCCCCCACACTTTCCTACTGCACAGAACTCATTCAATTAGTAATAGTTAAATTTGCAACTTCTCTCTGATTCCATGATGGTTCTAATCATCCACTTCATGCCTGTGGATTCTAGTAGTTCGTACAGGAACAGAAATTGAAAATCTGGCCAGAAGTTAAGGAAGATAGTGCACTGTTTGCACTCTGCATTCTGTGAATTGCTGATTTGCTACCTCTACTTCAGACTACTTGACCTACTTCCCCATTTCCTATGCTTAGGATGGTGACCTTAGTAATGAAATTGTCAGAAAAATATAATGCATCTTCCACAAATAATAAAAATTAATAAAGCAGAGAAGTACTATTATTTGTATTTTTTATGGATAAAATACAAATACTTCAAATTAAAAGGATATGGAACTGTTGGAGCAAGTCCAGAGAAGGTCACAAAGTTGATTAGGAGGACTGGAGCACCTCCCCTACAAAGACAGGCTAAGAAAGTTGGGGCTGTTCAGTCTGGAGAAAAGATGGTTGTGTGGAGACCTCAGAGCAACATTTCAGTATCTGAAGGGCCTACAGGGAACTGGAGAGTGCCTCTTCATTGGGAACTGTAGTGATAGGACAAAGAGTAATGGGTACAAATTGGAAGAGGGTGTATTGGGTCTGACTGAGAGTTCATTTACCCATAGCAGCCCTCACAGTGCTGTGCTTTGCATTGGGAGCTGTAAAGGTACTGATAATACACCAGTGTTTTGGCTACTGCTGAGCAGCACTGGCACAGCATCAGTGCTGTCTCTCAACATTCTGCCCACCATCAAGGGGCTGGTAGTGGGCAAGATCCTGGGAGGGGACACAACTAGGCTAACTGACCCAAATTAACCAAAGGGATATTCCTTAAACATATGACATCAACGCAGATATAAAAGCTAAGGGAGAGAGAAGGAATGGGGACATTCGTTATTCTAGTGTTTGCCTTCCAGAGAAACCACTATGTGTGTTGAAGCCCTGCTTTCCAAGAATTGTCTGAACATCACTTGCTGATGGGAAGTAGAGATTAATTTTTCCCCTTTGCTTGTACACACACAAACTCTTGCTTTTCCTTTTTTGCTTTAGTAAACTGCCTTAACCTGTGGGGTTTGATGAGGCTGACAGCAGGCCTGAAAGCCTCTTGGAAATTGACTTAGAAGCAAACAAGATTTACCCGTGAGAAAACTTTGTGAGAAAATGAGGACGTGAACATCTGCAGCCACAGTGAAGGCCTCAAGGACAGCCAAGAAGATAACCAAAGAAGATGTTTTGCACCCAAAGGAGGAGATGGCCTTGCTGAGGAACATCAAGAATGTACTTGTAGTGTGCAGCTAATTGCTTGCATAGCTTGTTGTATAGTGCTATGAATAGTTCTTGTTTTGTAGACAGCCTTGTCGTTGTTTGTCACGCAGCCAATCATAACAAAACACGGTAGCTGTAAAAAAAGGTATAAAGGTACTAACACAGACTAATAAACTACTCTTTTTCTGTCCTTGGATTACTGGCATGTCATGTGTCCGTCTCTACTGTGACATTAACCTAGAAGTTGTTTTCCATCTTATTTTCTCTGTCCTGACCCACCAGGAAAGGGGCTTGGTGGGCACCTGGTGCTCAGCCAAGGTCGACCCAGTAAAGAGGGAAAATTTAGGTTAGATATTAGGAAGAAATTCTTCCCTGTGAGGGTGATGAGACACTGGCACAGGCTGCCCCGTCCCTGGAAGTGTTCAAGGCCAGGTTGGATAAGACCTTGAGCAACCTGGTCTAGTGGGAGGTATCCCTGCCCTCGCAGGACTAGATCATCTTTAAGGTCCATTCCAACCTCTTAGCATTCTATCACCGACTTGAATGTGCATTTCTGAACCCTAGTCCAGCCCTATGAACATTATACTTGCTTTCTTTAAAACCAAGTATCTCTATAGTGCTATATTTACATACAATAAAAGATATAAAAGGAGGATTCATAATCCAAATATATATACTTTGAAATTATGCAGAATGGTAGTCATTAAAAATGGTATTACAAATAAAACCAGTTTTTTGATCATTTAGGTTGGAAAAGACCTCTAAGATGTAGAGTCTAACCATTAGCACAACAGTGCCAAACCCACCACTAAATCATATCCCATCTACACATCAGGGTTGGTGACTCAAACGTTTCCCTGGGCAGCCTGGTCCAATGCTTGACAACCCTTTCAGCGAAGCATTTTTTCCTAATATCCAATCTAAACCTTCCCTGGTGCCACTTGAGGCCATTTCCTCTTGTCCTATTGATACCTTAAAGAACCTAGAAAAGAAACAGCACACTTTCGAGACAATATTGGTATAGGAGGTAATATAAAAGGTGGTCTTCATTGAAGGCCTCCAAGGGAAAATGTGGAAAATACCCAAAATTCTCACCTCCACATGGGGTGAATACAGTTTTTAAAGTTTAGCAAATTACCATAACTGACAAAAATCACCAATTAGAGACATAAGTGGTGAAGTAATCACTCCCCTCTGATGGGAACCAAGCTTTGTTTATAAAAATATATCTCAAAGAGCTGGCCTCAACCTTGGTTGCCAGAGAGAACCAAGATAGGATAGGGGTCTTGCACCTCTCAGGACTTGGAGCTCTGGAATGCGTTTTGTCTTTCTGCCTATCAGGGTAGTGAAAAGGTAGGTAAAAGTACTGGGGCTAGCTAGGAACTATATAACTATACAAAATAGTCTACAGAGCTACGAATGTACATGAAGGATGTGGGGATGGATGATGCTTACAGCAGGCCTGAAAGCCTCTTGGACATGCACTTGGAAGTGATCAGAGTTTACCCGTGAGAAAGTGCCATGAGAAAGTGATGGTATGAACACCTGCAGCCACAGTGAAGGACAGCCAAGAAGATAATCAAGGGGGATGTTTTGCACCTGACCAAGAGATGGCCTTGCTGAGGAGCATCAGGGATGTGGCAGAGGACTTATAGTGTGTAGTTAACTGCTTGTGTAGCTTGTTAGGACGTGCTGGGAAAAATTCTTGTTATGTAGACAGCCTTGGTGTTGTTTGTCATGCAGCCAATAATAGCATATCACATTAGCTGGGAAAAAGGGTATAAAGATGCTAGCACGAAGTAATAAAGGAGCTTTTCTTTCTCCTTGGACTACTCACATGTCGTGCGTCTGTCTCTACTGCGACAAATGGTGATCCCGATGTGATCCGTGGACCCAACGTGATACAACGTGATCTGTGAACCGACGCGATCTGCAGGATTGGCGCGATCCCTTGGCCGACTTGTTCGGGACTGAACGGGATAAAAGATAAAGGTAATCCAAGGAGCCTGCTGGGAGAGCAGGATGCCTGCTTGAAAAAGTGGGAACCGAGCGGCAGGGCGAGGTGCCTCTGGAGACGGAGGCCAACGTAGCTTGAGAGCAGAGGATTCTGTTTTGGTCAACCGGACTTTGACACCTTGATTAAGGTGAGCCGTTGGGAAGAGACTTAATATGGGTAATAATTTATCTAGCCAGGAAAAGACTGTGCTGTCTACATGGAAAGTTTTGTTAAAAAGCACAGGGGTTAATATATTGAAAAATATATTGTTGTGGGCAAAATCGCATGATTTTCCAGCAGATGCAAGTGTTTCTTTTAGTATAAGGTCCTGGAAAGCAGTTGGAGATGAACTGTGGGAAGCTATTTCTCAGGGAGATAAAGATGCACGAAAGTTGGCAACAACCTGGCACTTGCTCTTTGATGCTTTAAAGAAACGGAGAGAGGAGCAAGAAAAGGGAGGCCAACTTAATGAAAAGACAGCTATAAATCTTGTAGAGGATGAGCAGATGGAGTTAGAGGGAGGAAATGGGTGCTGTTCGGAGAGGGCGGCCCCTGACCCTCCTCAGACTCAGCCTGCTTCTGCTAAAAACAGCAGTGTTGCTGAAAGGTCGTATATCTCCCCAAAAGGCTATGTGCTGCCCACTTATCCTTCTCCTAGAGACCTTGTACAGCAGGAGCGAGTCTATGACTTGCCTGCTAACCAATTAGCAAAAATGAGTTTAAAAGAAAGGAGAACAGACTCTGCTGCACAGCCTGCCCCTGCGACCCCCCTCCTTCCATCTTCACAGCCTGTGCAGCCTCCTGCGAAACAGCCTTTGCAAGCGTTTCCTCCACTGCCAAAGGACTCTGACACAGACAGTGGCAGTGGGGATGAAAGGGAAATTGGGGAATCTCAAAGGCTGCGGCAATGAGGGAGAGTTTGCAGCAAAGAGAGGGTGGTCATCATAACTCTAATAAGGCTTGGAAAACCAGGCCCTGGACACTGCCTCCTTGTCAGGTGACAGTGCAGCCGAGACAACCAGCTCGGTTTTGGGAACAAGTCAAACGTAAAGCCCTTGAGTGTGGGGATTGGGAGCTGGTTGAAAGGCTGGGTATGCCTAATATTAATAGTGATGTGTTTACAAGTGGCACTGAAACGATCGGAGAGGGGGCTGCTGGGGGGAGTGCTGGTGCAGGGGAAGGTGTTCAAGCATATCCCGTGTTAAAAGCTACACCAGGACCTAACCAGCAAGATAGTCATCAGGTGATTGCCTGTAGGGTAGTGCAGGATTTGCAAGAAAGAATTCTAAATATGGCCTGAGGTCTCCAGAAGTTATGCAAGTAATTTGGGTGATAAACACAGACTTGCTTGCACCTTATGACATCAAGCACCTTGCTCAGGTGCTGTTTCAGCCTGTGCAGTTTGGAGTTTTTGAGAATAATTGGAGACAGATGGCAGAGAGAGCCGCAATAGAGAATATGCACAGACCTCAGGATGATCCTAGATATACCGTGGGATCTGATGCCCTAATGGGAGGCAATGCATTTGCTAACCCAGACACACAAGCTAGATGGCATCCTTTGATCCTTGAGCAACATCAAAAAATAGGCATGGGAGCATTGATAAAAACCATAGAAATGGCTTCTCCCAGACCTCGATTTGTAAAAATAGTTCAAGGGACAAAGGAACCATTTTTGCAATTTGCAGAAAGGATTTCAGCAGCCCTGGAGAGACAAGTTGAGGACGAACAGTTACGGCAGATCTTGTGTAAACAGTTAGCCCGGGAAAATGCAAATGAGGATTGTAAAAAGGTGATTTATACCCTTCCGGGGGATCCTTCATTAACAGATATGGTTACAGCTTGTGCTAAGGTTGGGTCTGTGGAACATAAAATGACTGCTTTAGCAGTCGTTTTACGACCACCTCAGAAATGCTATGCATGCGGACAGCAAGGGCATTTAAAAACTGATTGTAAACAGAAACAAACAGGGAAAAAGCAGAAAGGAATTGGGAATACAGGAGTTTTCTCCTGTCAATGATGTGGGAAACCTGGTCATTTTGCAAAACAATGTAAATCCAAGTATCATGTAAATGGTCAATTTCTAGGAAACTCGGGAAACGGGAAGCAGAGCCTGAAAGGGGGAGGGGGACACTCAGACATAAACACCTCTGCAGGGCATGCTGCCAGCTCCGAGCATGCTGCCAGCTCCGGACATGCTGCCAATGCAAGCTTACACGGCTCACCACCCTCCCCTTCCCCCCGGGGGCCAGGCCCCCTGTTACTCTGCAACCTGGATGACAGGGACGATGAGAAGCCTTTGACTAAAAACTACTTGAGAAAGCCAAACATCTCTGTGAATTACTAATAGGAATTGTATTACTAGACAGAAATGGATAGCTGAATTTTAATCTGTTTTCCAGTTTTTCTTGTTTTTACTTTATGTCAATGAGTGTTGAGTTCTGTATCCACAGATGAACCTCGAAGTACAGTGACCCCGGAGAAAATACCACAAACCTGCATCCCTGCTCGAAGAAGGGATGGATCTGTGTACTCGCAGCTCGTAACGCTGTCTTTGGAACTCTCCCAAACTATCGCTCCTGATGTCTTCATAACTCCGGATCACCCCATATGTATTAATAGCTATAAGTATGTTGATAAAGTTTAAGTACTATTAGATTTATTAAGTTCTTGTAGGGTTAAGTGTTATGGCTAAGTTCTGTGAAAGTTAACTACAGTTATGCATAACTATGTGTGTTATAGCAAATATTAGGTTCTGTTAACATTACGTACATAAAGTCATGCATATGCATTCTTTTAATTATCGTGTTCATGGTACCATGGTCTTTTATTTAGAGGTAGTTGATGTCTGTTACTTTACAGTCTGCACAACCTGTATTATGTTTATGTAACTGTCTCCATGATTCGCTCAGGTTTAAGTAACCTTCCTAGTTGCTGTTTCTAACAGTTTTCTCGTAAGATCTGTGTTAGGGAAATCCCTCCACTTGGGGTCCTGGCTCTGGCCAAGCCTCGACTCTCCCTGGTTGGACATCTACCAACAGACCCAGGTGTTTCTGCATTCAAATCATACTTAAGTCAGGTTTGACTTAATAATTTGAGTTTATATGAGCTGCACCCCTTTTGGGGTGGACTTGGAGACCTCGCCCGGGAGGGATCTCCCGGCCCTCACTGAAACAAGGTGCCAGCTGTTACAGACCCTGACTGTTGGAATAGTAATTCCACAATTCCATAATGTATTACTCTGCTTGACAACCTTCAGAAATAAAGTAATCAAGACAGATTTTCTAAACTATTAGGTCATGAAGAATCACAAAATAATGTAGATCACTTAGAAGGTTTATCACATGGGTGTTAAAAGTATTCCTATGTCTAACTATGTGTGTGTCCTACTTATTACACTACTTGTGACAGGTGGCTGGTAATGCCATAGACAAACTTACGTTAATTGAAACAAAAAGGTGGAATGATAGAGGAACCCCCGCAGAGCAGACTGCAAAAAGTTTTGTATTCAATCAATCATCTCACAGTGCCTTCTGATTCTGATATTCCTGTATTTTTGAAGCATTTTCTTTCTTTGCAGTCAGATGAAACAGTGACTCTTCCTCGAGGAAAGGTGTGGGTCAGAGATTTGATTACCAACAAGTGGGAGGGTCCGTGGGACCTCATCACTTGGGGGTGTAGATATACTTGTGTCTCCACAGATACTGGAACCCGTTGGGTGCCGGCACGGTGTGTGAGGCCGGACTTACAGCGAATTCGCCCCCAGGACAGCGATGGATCGACCTGAAGCTTGGATGTTAATGATTGCTATCATTAGGTTTTGCATAGGGGAAGGAAAGGCCATGTTGCTTCCTCTGCCTCCTATGCCTGAGAATGCACAGATAACTTTAGCTCATGCTTTGAATTAATCTTCTGTGTGTGTTTCACTTGCAACTCCACAATCTCCTTTTAAAACATGCTTGTTTTGAAGGAATGTGCTGTATGAATTTGTCAGACAATTCAAAGTCTATCTTTGCAAATATTCAAGAGCTGCAGTATGGAATGCAAAAGTTGGGAAAAACTGTTAGTGGGTTTGATACATGGTTTAGTGGCTGAGGCATCACAGGATGGTTCAAAGATGTGTTGAAAATGGGAAGTGTCATCTTGCTTGTTGTATTTTTGTTCTTACTATTGGTGCCGTGTTTGTTGTCTTTTCTGCAAAGGGCCCTGCAGAGATCGATAAACACTGCTTTCTTAGTAGTAAAACAAAAAGGGGGAATTGTGGGGATGGCTGAGGCTTACAGTAGGCCTGAAAGCCTCTTGGACATGCACTTGGAAGTGATCAGAGTTTACCCGTGAGAAAGCGCCATGAGA
Organism: Eopsaltria australis; assembly: GCA_034509425.1. Taxonomy (NCBI): domain Eukaryota; kingdom Metazoa; phylum Chordata; class Aves; order Passeriformes; family Petroicidae; genus Eopsaltria; species Eopsaltria australis. The sequence continues at coordinate 36,087 of JAVTVJ010002501.1, forward strand.
AAGTGATGGTATGAACACCTGCAGCCACAGTGAAGGACAGCCAAGAAGATAATCAAGGGGGATGTTTTGCACCTGACCAAGAGATAGCCTTGCTGAGGAGCATCAGGGATGTGGCAGAGGACTTATAGTGTGTAGTTAACTGCTTGTGTAGCTTGTTAGGACGTGCTGGGAAAAATTCTTGTTATGTAGACAGCCTTGGTGTTGTTTGTCATGCAGCCAATAATAGCATATCACAGTAGCTGGGAAAAAGGGTATAAAGATGCTAGCACGAAGTAATAAAGGAGCTTTTCTTTGTCCTTGGACTATTTGCATGTCGTGTGTCCGTCTCTACTGCGATAGAAGGAAATATAAAAGCAAAAATCTTTCTGGCAACAGTTGTCACAGGTGGAGTGGAAGCTTCAGACAAAGTTTATTGGAGGCCCTCCCATTGATTCACAAGGTGCAGAAAGGAACCTCTGACTCTCTAAACTCCTTCTCAGAGAGGAGTCTGGGTATGTCTGGATCCAGTCATAGCCCCAGACTGTCAATGGTTTAAGTCTAAGGAATTACAGAGGTATGATTGAACCTTTCTACAACTTTGTCACAGGATTAAGGACAGCAAATCAGACATATCTATATAAAAATGAACTATTTATTATGATAAATGATTAGACAAAAGATCTTATTCAGAATTATTTTTTATACAGTAGAGAAGCTAAAACTACTAGTATAGGATAGGATAAGATAGTATAGTGCACTATATCAAAGCAATCATATTAAAGCAATTTTGTTAAAGCTAACAAAAAAAAAAAATAATTAAGTAGAGATTAACATAACTCATCCATACCAATGACTGGAGGCAAATCTCTTGCTCAGCCTCGAGGAGTAACCTTGAAGGGCGTCCCCACCAAAGGGAGGTGTCTACACACACACTCCAAGAACAGGTATATTAGAAGAACCTGTTGTTTGAAAGTGGGGCTGGACTTCTATAGAATAAAGTGGCTGTCAGTCATATGTCTCCAGGCCAGCTGTGTTAGCTTAGCATTTTTAGATAAGGATACCTTATCTGCCACATCTTCACCTCACTATCAAGATGTTTAACTTTTCAGTTGATGAGTCAAACTGGTTTTAGCATAATTCAACAGCAAAAGCAGCATGGCTCCCCTCTCAGTTCACCACTGATAGCTTTGCAAAACAGGGCACTGTTCAAGTTGTTTTACTACATTCCAGGATAGAACATCCTGGTACATTCCACTAAAAGGGCAGTTGATTCTCTTTACCTCATGAAGTGGTAATGCATGTACCTCTTGCCTCTATGCTATAAAAGCGTCTACTGCATATGTGTATATTACTGTCAAATATGTTGAGATACATCAGTCTCCTGAGTTTTACTATTTTATCTTATGTAGTTTGAAAGTGTTAGCTATATGATAATAATACATTACACTTTTACATATAAAATTTTTATAAAAATGAGTTAGAAATCAGTTAGCAATATTAAATGGAGCATAATATAGATTAGTTATTAATTCTGGCAAGAAACATTATTTCAATTTATCTGCTTCTGGAATAGTTAGTATCCTCATTTGTTGGATTAGGTTGATGCCTTTTTCTGGTCTTAGGAAATAAAAGCTCAGACACGGTTAGAGGGTTGAGGGTCGTTTACCTCGGTATTTTAAGAGGATCCCATTCGATGGCTTCTGCCACCCAGGTAGAACGCGTCGCAAAAGCCCCATCCCCCGTAGCACTGTCAGACACGAAAGAAACACGCAGACTTCAGAGCAGCAGTTCAGGACCACCAGGCAGGACCAGAAAAAAGGGGAGCCTGCCTTTGTTTATTCTCTCATTTTTATATCTTTCTTAAGACAATCGAGGATTGGTCAATGACATTACCACCTCTACAATTTCACAGGATAATGACATAGTCTATCATCTTTCTCCGCCTTAGGACAAAGGAATGAAAACAATCCAGAAGTCCAAAACAATCTAGGCCGGTTACAAAAACAAGGACTATGTTTATATAAATGCATGATAAATTCTACTACCGAAGTAAAAACATAGAACACTGCAAAACCCAGGGCGACATCCCCCCCAGTCGAGTATACAATTAAAGACTTTGCACATTAGCATATCTAACAAGAGGGCCCAATAAGGGGCTTGGGTGGGCTAACTTCTAGTTTACAGAATCTGTCCTACTAGGAGACCTTGAGTGCTTACGACAATAGAGTGTTTGGTCTTCTAACTCTACATAGTTTCAGGGGTGTTTAGTCTACCGGCCTACTAAGCACCATGAAACCAGGCTAAATTATCACCTAAAGCATCACAAATATGCATGCTAATACTTGTGAATATAGGGAACTGTGTAAGAAGTATTTAGAAGAAAAGCAAAAAAAAAAATCCTTCAGGCATCATTTCCCCCCTTTTAGAGACTAACAAGACTCTATTTTGTCTAGTCTCTACTCTACCTTACTCTATTCTACATTACCCACAGTATCGGTTTACACAACCGGCCAACACGCAGGCTGCTACACAGATGATAACTACAATTACAGCTACTATAAATGTTTCTTTTATCCAGGCCCAGTTTGTTAACCATGAGGTAAGGGTGTCAAAGATTTGGTCAAATTTTAAGGTGTCAATTTTGGAAGCTTAAAATGCCAATCAACGGTCAGTGAGTGACTACCCCCATCTAGAGGTGGTAACTGGATACAGAACCAGCAATTGTTCTTATTAAGAACCTTGGACACATTTTGGACTACAGCCTTATGTAAATCATGGGACAAACCCTGAATCATAGTTACCATTTGGACAGATAACAGACATGTCAAGAACAGTTTAAACCACATCCTTCTGATCTGTATCAGTCTCTGTTTTCTTGATGGTTTCGGGAGCAGAAGCCTTCTTCACTCTGGAATAGTGGATCCACGGTCCCTTGCCAGCAACTTTGACTGCAGTGAGGGTGGTCAGCAAAACTTGGAACGGTCCCTTCCACTTGGCTTGCAAGGGGTCACCGTCCCACCACTTGATGTAGACCCAATCTCCGGGCTGGAACTGATGAGCAGGTATGTCCAGTCCTATTGGCCTGGACAACATGAAAAATCTCTGGAGCTTCTGCAAAGTGGAACTCAAAGCCATTAAGTACTTCTGTAAATCAGCTTTACCTTTCACATGAATTTCCCCCGGGATATGTGGAGCTTGATAAGGCCTGCCATATAATATTTCATAGGGACTTATATTGTCCCTTCGCCTTGGCTGTATGCGGGTTCTCAGCAAGGCTATTGGCAGGGCTTGAACCCAGGTCATGGATGTTTCTTGACAAATTTTACAAATCTGGGTTTTGAGGGTTCCATTCATACGCTCAACTTTGCCACTTGCCTGAGGTCTGTATGGTGTGTGCAGGTCCCAGGCAATTCCCAGAGCCCTGCTGACTTCCCCAACTACCGTTGCAACAAAGTGAGTTCCCCTATCAGATGACATTCCCAGAGGAACCCCGAATCTTGGAATTATATGATTCAGCAAGGCTTTCACTACTTCTCTTGCTGTGTTGGTGTGACAGGGGTAAGCTTCAGGCCATCCACTGAAGGTGTCAACAAGTACCAGTATATACTTACATCCCTCTTTGCGTGGCATCTCAGCAAAATCAATCTGCCAATAATATCCCGGGAGATCTCCTGTTTTTGTCACCCCTAACACAACTCATTTGCTCGTATCAGGGTTGTTTTTACGACAGGTATCGCACTTGCTGGTTATAGATTGTATGATATCTGTCATCCCTCTCCCTATCGCTACCTTTCTAAGATGTTTTAAAAGATGTTCTGTTCCCCAGTGAGTACTTTCATGCTCTCGCTGGGCTATTTCTCGAAGGAGGAAGGGTGGAACTACAACCTGTCCCATTGAGGTAACGACCCACACCCCTTCTTTGATCTCAGCCTTAAGAGAGTTAATTAATTTGTGATCCACCTGATCGTATTTTGGGGTAAACTCTGACAAATCTATTTCTTTCTGTGGTATCACTGCAAAAATGCCTTTTTCTGCAACCCCTCTTGCTGCTTCATCAGCGAAGCGATTTCCCAGTTCAGGGGCTTTCTTCCCTTTTTGATGGCCTTTGCAATGCATGATAGCTACTTCCGTTGGCTTCCAAATACTCTGCAGAAGTGCAAGAATCTGTTCAGCATGCTTAATCTCATTACCTTGTGTAGTCAGCAGGCCACGTTCCTTCCAGATAGCTCCGTGGGCATGAACAACACTGAAGGCATATTTGGAATCAGTCCAGATGTTTACCTTCTTCCCCTCACTCAGCTCTAGAGCCCTTGTTAGTGCAATGAGTTCAGATTTCTGTGATGATACATCTGGAGGCAAGGCTTTTGCCTCTGACTTTTTCTGTGGTGGTTTGTAGTGGTTTCAGTTCGCTTATTCAGGTTTATGGCTAAATCCCAACACACTTCGCAAAATTTACTTGATTTTTTGTTGTGAGATGAGGATTAGGAGTAGGCAAAGCAGGCTCAAACTTTGTAGAGTATAAATGAAGCTTTATTAATATACTTAAGACAAAGGGAAAGAAAAAGAAAACCAAGAAAAACCAGAACAAACTCCTCAGACCAACCCTCCTTCCCCCACCTCTCCATTTCATTCTCCCTGACAACATACAAAAGACAACACTTCGACCTCCAGTCAGTTTACCACCTCAGAAACAGCCCTTGTTCTAGTTCATTTAGGGAGAGAAGTCTCTTTTGCTTACACCATGGATTTTCTGTAAGAAAAATACAGTTTTTATGGGTCTTCTGCCTCACCATCAGCCGCCGCCCGGAGCAAAGTCCAGCTTAATGGTGGATGCCTCCCACACCAGTAGCCTTCCCACAGCCACTATGGTGGGTTATGAACAGTCCACAGGGTACCTGTTTTAAGGATGCCCAGTTCAATTGCAGCAACAAAGAAAATCCCTTCTTCTGTGCTTAGCAACACAGGTTCTCCTGACAACTTAGGTTCTCTAGCAGTCCCCCCGGGACCAGGGCTCTGGGTCACAGCCTCTCCTCTCTCTTGGTTCCAGTTTCTCATCAGGCTGTACTTTTTCAACACTTACTTGTCTTTACCCAAGTATTTCAGTTCATTGGCTGCAATAAGAACCTCACATCCCCCCTTTTGGACTCTATCTTCATATATTATAGGGAATTTATTAGCTCAGTCCCCATAGCCGGACATCAAAGGTTTTCAACTATACTTGAAACTCACTTCTCATGCACCTCTGTGGTATCGGTTCACTCACCTCACTGACTGTAAAGTCTCTCGCTGCCTATGTCCGATCTGTCCTGCAAGACCACTCTCTCGCGAAGGATGGGTGTCTGTAAGTTTAGTCCAGGCATGGACAGAGTTAATCTGTGTCTCTCTCTCTCTGGCAGTGTGACGATCACGTGCTCTTTGCCGGGCTGTTTGAACAGGTCTGAGCTGGATGCCAGAATCTCTCAGAGTCTCTGTGCCTGGCTCTGCGGAGCTGGCTCAGCCTGCTGGGGCCATCTGGGCCCGAGGTGACAGGGCAGGGCCTGGCCCGAGCTGGATGGAGTCCGGCCCGGTCCTTGCCTGGCCTGGAGCAGGGACCTGGCCCTCTCTCGTGTAGCTGGCACACCGGCTGAGCTGGATCTGCTGAACATTCCAGCCGGTTTCCTCCCCCATGCCCAGCTGCAGCGGCACGGCCACTCTAAACCTCCCTTCAGCACCCCTGCCGGAGGCGGTGAGGAAATTGAGAAGGAGTGTCAAGGGGCTAGGGCCTTACCAGCTTCAGAGAAACGGAATACTCCCTCTCTCATGGCAACAGATCCAAGAGGGAAGAGACTTCAGAGGTATCTGCCCTATGGTTTATTCCTGAAGGCGATCAACTTTTAATTGGTTCCTTATCAATCCCATAACTTACCGGTGTTGGCTCTCTCCAGGAAATTGTGTATTCCTTCTTACAGCACAGATCACTTCCTAGTTTGACCCTCATGCCTAATCCGGGACATGGTTACAGCATAACCTGTCATTCTCTTACCATTTCTCATGAAGCTTCTCCCATCGGTATACAGCTCCCAGTCTGGGCTCTTCAGAGGAATGTCCTTCAGGTCTGGTCTGCTAGAATAAGTCTCCTCTATTGTCTGTAGACAATCATGTTCAGGCATGCTGTCAAGTAATGTGGATGACAAAAACATTGCAGGGTTTACCACAGATGTTGTTTTCAGAGTAACATCATCCTGTTCCAGCAACACAGACTGGTATTTCAGCATTCTGCTAGGGGATAGCCAGTGATTCCCCTTCTGTTCCAGCTCAGTTATTACTGCATGGGGTACATACACGACAATGTGCTGCCCAAGGGTGAATTTACGGGCCTCCTGTATTAGGAGGACAGTTGTTGCTACAGCTTTCAGGCATCCAGGCCACCCTTGACTAACACTGTCTAGCTGTTTTGAAAAGTAGGCTACAGCTCTTCGCTGGTCCCCGAGGTGCTGTGCTAGTACCCCCAGAGGAACATTCAGTCGCTCATATGTAAAGAGTTCAAAAGGCTTAGTCAAATCCGGCAGCCCCAAGGCTGGGGCTGACATTAGGGAACGTTTCAACTGTTTGAAGGCAGCCCTTGCACTTTCTGTCCACATGATTTTTCCCTTTCTGGCTGCCTTAAGGACCTCATACAGAGGTTTTACCAGCAGTCCATAGTTTGATATCCATAGGCGACACCAACCTACCATTCCCAGGAAGGCTTGCATTTCTCTTACAGTGTGGGGCTCTGGAAGGCGACAGATGGCTTCCTTCCGTTCTTTGCTGAGTTGTCGGTGTCCACGGAAAATCTCCAGCCCCAGGTAAACTTCTGTTTCCCTGGCAACCTGGGCCTTCTCTCTCGAGACCCGATAACCACTCTCGCCCAAAAAGTTCAACAGACTTACGGTTAGCTGGATACACTCATCTCGCGTTCTGGTTGCTACTAGGATGTCATCAACATACTGAAGAACAACTCCTCCTGGCTCCTGTTTCCTCCAGTCCCTTTGCCAGCTGGTTTCCAAATAGGGTTGGGCTATTTTTATAGTTTTGTGGTAAGACTGTCCAGGTGAGCTGGGTATATCTCCATTTCAGGATTTTCCCACTCAAAAACAAAGATTTCTTTGCTATCCTTGTGCACAGGAATGCAGAAAAAGGCATCTTTGAGATGTAAAACAGTGAACCACCCTAATTCATCTGTTAGTGTAGTCAAAAGTGTGTAAGGATTGGCTACAACTGGATATATGTCTTCTGTTATTTTGGTAATCTCCCTTAGATCCTGCACTAATCTATAACTCTTACCATCTGCATTCTTCACTGGTATAATTGGGCTGTTATACTTGGATTCACATTTGTCTTAGGTTACAATGGTATGTATTCTATCACCATCTTCGTGGGATGCTGGGGGCCAGGCGTGGCAGTGTTCCTGATGGCCGCAGAACGGTTTGCTAATAGGCCGGTCATTAGGGCCAGGCGTGGCAGTGTTCCTGATGGCTGAAGAATGGTTTGCTAATGGGCCAGTCGTTGGGGCCGGATGGGCATTTTACTCACCCCAAACATTGCAGATAGTGGCTCATCATCCCATTGTGAGATGCCCCGCCCAGGGGGAGGAACCAATGTATCCCGATCTGCATATAAACTGAGATTTGAAGCACTATAGGCAGCTTTTCCCACGGGATTCCCAGAGGAAGACCAGACCCTTCTACAGCACCACTGGACCTTCAGAGGAGAACTACACCTTTCTCAGGATCATTGCTTCAACAGAACCGCATCTATCACTCCCAGAGGACTGCAACCACCTTCTAAGTGGACTACTACCAACACCCTGACCGACAGGGTGTCAGGTTGTATTCTGACTCTGTCAGTGGTTTCTCTTTTTTTTTCTTTTTTTTGTATTACTACATTTTTCCTATTAAATTGTAGTTCTGACTTTGAGCCTCTCACTGATTTGCTTTCAAACTACCACAACATTCCACTAGCAACCCAAATTTGAGAAACTTCTCAATTATAGGTGCTAGTCCCTTACGGCCTGCCAATTTCAAAGGGAATTGTTTTTGCCTTACCGGTGTAGCTCCTACTTTGAGTGTAATACTCACAGGTTCAGCTCTTTTGGATCTCCCAGGGATATCATTGGCCCATACTATAGAACTGACAGCATCTTCTATTTCTTTGGGAATTCCTCCATGGCATTCCTATATAAGAATAGCTGCTGCTTCTACAAATTTAGATTCAGGAATTATAACTTTAAACCCCCCCCCTATCTGGAGAATTTAATTTCTGCCTCTAATTTCTCCAATAAATCTCTGCCCAATAATGGCATTGGTGAATTTGGCATATACAGGAACTGGTGTGTCACCCAGTGTTTTCCCAATTTGAATTTTAAAGGTTGGAAAAAAGGCCTTGTTTCACTTACCCCAGTGGCTCCTACCACATCCACAGTCTCTTGGCTCAGTTTACCTTTTAAAGTATTTAATACAGAATAGGTCGCCCCTGTGTCAACCAGAAATTCAACATCCTCATTTCCCAGCTTAAGTATAACTGAAGGCTCCGCTGGGGGAGATGCCTTTGGTCGCCATCTATCATCATCCACAGCTAGTTCCGGAACTGGGGGTGTCTTTTTCGTTCGTGCTGGACACTCATTTTTCCAGTGTCCCTTCTGCTTGCAAATGGCACATTGGTCCTCAGCTAGAGGAAAATGGGGTGCCTTCTTTGGTGAGTTGGATGACTTTCCCTTATTGTGATTTTTCTTATGGTGGGGCTTATTCTGTTTGTCCTTATCTACCGAATCCCTGTTCTGATATACTTGCCAGGCTATTTCCAACATCTCACTTATATCCAGTAACCCCCTTTTTTGCAGTTTTTTTCCTTATATCATCTGTTGACTGGCCCATAAAAATGTAGGCGAGCTGGAACTTCTGATCAGGTGCATTGAGGGTCAGAGTTGTGTATTTCCATGCAGCCTCTTTAAGCCTATTCAGAAACTCTGTAGGAGTCTCATTTGGATTTTGTTTGATCTCGTATAATTTAGAAAAATTCACTGCTTTAGGAATGCCACATCTCAACCCATAAACCACCCATTTCTGAAACTGCTCTAATTTTGCCATTTGCTCAGGGACATTGGGATCCCAGCCAGGGTCAGAGAGTGGGTATATGTCAGGAGGCATCCCTTGGAGAGTTCCAGCTGCAATTTGGGCCTGTATAGCATCTATGGCAGCTTTATTAACCATCTCCCTTTCTGTGCTATCTAGTAATTCATCCAGCATCACATTCAAGTCTCCCCAATCAGGGTTTTCGGCCCTTATAGCCCTCTCTACCCATATGGCTACTTTCTCTGGGTTGTCACTATACTTTCCAACAGAGTCTTTCCACAGCTGTAGCTCTGCGAGAGAGAATGGTGTCTTTATGTAAATCACTCCCTGATTTCCCACAGCCTGTCTCAGAGGCACTTCTAGAGCAGGCCCTTCCCTTCCCCCTTCATCTCTTTTTGATCTCGTGTGCCCTGCAATTGGACTAGTAGCACCTATAGCTTCTTGGGCTATTTTTCCCCTCCTCCTGCCACCCTCCTCTCGGGGACCATCTGTATCCACATCATCCCATTCCGTTTTAATCCCAGCACTGGCAGAGCGGCGGGCGGGGAATCCGGGATGGTCGTCTCTGTCCCCCCTTTTGGAAAAGTAATTTGGATCAGGGACGTCCCACCTGCTTCTGGTCAGGGTGGCTTTGCCCCTCTCCCCGATGCTGGAAGAGCGGCAAAGCTGAGATTGTGGGTACCTCCACTCATCTCAGGCTCTGGTCAGGTTGGGGGGCAGGGGCCAGCTGGGCTCCACTCCCGGTCTGCGCCCATGCCAGGGGCAGTCAGGAGCCAGCAATCAGCCAGCCCCCGCTCCGCCCCTTCGCCCACCCCCTGTGTGGTCGAGGGGCAGGGGCCAGTCGGCCTCCACTCCCGGTCTGTGCTGGCCCCCTGGGCGGTCGGGGGGCGAGGGCCAGCTGGCCACCTCCCTGCCCCTTTCCCTGCCCCCAGTGTGTTCGAGGGGTTGGGCAGCCTCCACTCCCCCTCGCCCCACGCCTGGCCCCTGGATGGTCAGGGGGCCAGTCAGCCTCCGCCCCTGCCCTTGCATTTGGAGCGGGCAGGGGAGGAGGGAGCGGGGGCGGTGGGGGTGGTGGGGTTGGTGGCGCAGGTTGCGGTGGTGGTGCCAGCTGCAGCTGCAGCGGTGGTGGGGGCGGCGGTGGCAGCAGTTGCGCACCCCTGTCACCTGCCCCCAACTGCACTGGTTGTAATGGCGGTGGTGGCATGGGGGTTGTCGCCCCCCATGTATGCCAGGCTGGGGCCACCATGTCCATGATATCTGTTTCTTCCATTCCATTAGTCACTAGCTGCCTTCTCGTCTTACTCACCTTTCCTTTCCCTTTTACAACCATCTCCAAACAGCCTTTCTGCACCTCATATGCCTATTCTCTATTCAGTAATATGGTAAAAAGTTCTGCGTATTTTAACTCATCAAACCTGCGCAGAGCTCGCAGTTCTACCATTAGCTCTGTGACTATTTCATTTTCTAGACTCACAAAATTTGGCCACACCCTCTGTTCTCCTAATTTTAACGTCGGCCAAACCTGTGTACAGAGTCTTATCAGCTCCTGTGTGTCCGGGGGGGTCATCTTTCCAGTTAAATATCGCCAGTTTTTCAATACCAGATCTAATGGAGAGTCTCCGGGGACTTGTACATCCTCCAAAAATGTACGCCCCATTTTACTTATAAACAGAGAAATCGGCCAGAAAAAAACCGTCTCGCCCCAGCGACTTACCTAGCTTGCAAACTACAACCACTAACTAGTGGTAACAGCTTAAAAACGAGCTTTAAACAGCATAACTGCACGCACGAGAAAACTTCTTATAGTTTTCTCAGCTGAGACTCGAACCCGCGACTCCCAGCTTTGCAGTTTTCTGATCAGCACCTTAAACCACTAAACCGCCTTGCAGTTGTGGTCCCACCCACCAACCTCTCGTGGTTTAACCAGAGAGCGTCCTCCCCTTACCACGATTTGGCAGGAATGGGAGTTAATTTCCTCCCCCTTTAGGGGTCTCTCTGACCCCCCCCCACCCAACCTCCCAACCTCCCTCCTGATGCTAGCACAATACTGAAACACGTCTCCCCCGCTTCCACTCACCTCTTCCGTGCTGTCGTGTGCTGGGTCCTATAGCCCGGTCACAGTCTTGGACTGCCTCCTGAGCCCAGTAGGGTGCCGGCGAAGGAGCTAGGCGAGATAATCTCAGCCCAAAACTGCAAGTTTTCAGGGTCTCTGTGGTCCCATCTGGGATGCCAATGACTGATGCCTTTTTCTGGTCTTAGGAAATAAAAGCTCAGACATGGTTAGAGGGTTGGGGGTTGTTTACCTCGGTATTTTAATAGGATCCCATTCGATGGCTTCTGCCGTCCAGGTAGAACACGCCGCAAAAACCCCGTCCCCCCCAATCGAGTATACAATTAAAGACTTTGCACATTAGCATATCTAACAAGAGGGCCCAATAAGGGGCTTGGGTGGGCTAACTTCTAGTTTACAGAATCTGTCCTACTAGGAGACCTTGAGTGCTTACGACAATAGAGTGTTTGGTCTTCTAACTCTACGTAGTTTCAGGGGTGTTTAGTCTACCGGCCTACTAAGCACCATGAAACCAGGCTAAATTATCACCTAAAGCATCACAAATATGCATGCTAATACTTGTGAATATAGGGAACTGTGTAAGAAGTATTTAGAAGAAAAGCAAAAAAAAAATCCTTCAGGCATCAGGTACCACACATTGTAGCAGGACATCTCCCTGCCACAAGAGTTTATCTGTTGCTTGTTAGCTGCTTCACGCATCTTGCCCTTCACAAAAGCTTGCTAATTGGTGAAATAACTCACTAAAGACCACCTGTCTCACGGTTATTCAGGCATGTGGAAATGACTATTCTAGCTGACAATAAACATCTTGCTGTGGAAGCAAGATCTGGAGAGATAAGCTGGAATTTCTGACTGACAGACACTCCACTTTACAAACTATAGAAGCTACACCAAACTTTGACAAAGCAGGAAACCTTCTGCACATTTCCTGAAATGTGTGGAGTTTTCTCTCCGAAGTCAGGACGCCAGCTTTCATGGTTACTCTCCCGGGGGTTGAGTGAAAGGAATCTGTATACACTATCATCAATTTGTCTGTAAATTGCATTGACTCCTAATCTATACTATTTCTTTGCTAGCTATAATATAGGTACCTGTCGTGGGTTGACCCCGGCCAGGTGCCAGGTACCCACTCAGTCACTCTATCACTCCCTCTCCCACTGGGAGAGGGGAGAGGATAATATTGAAAAAAACTATCAGGGTAAGAAAAGGCAGTTTTATTACAGCGGGGAGAAAAATAGAACAAGCAAGCTGAGAGTTGAGGGAAAAACAATCAATCTCTACTTCCCATCAGTAGCGATGTCCGGACACTTTCTGGGAAGCAGGGCTTCAGCACGCGTGACGGTTGTTCAAGGAGGCAAACACGGACCAGCCCTGAGTGCCTCCTCCTCCTCCTCCTCTCTTCCTTCCCTTATATATCTGAGCTGATGTCATATGGTATGGAATATCCCCTTTGGCTGACTGGGCTCAGCTGGCCTGCTGGTGTCCCCTCCCAGGATCTTGCCCACCCCCATCCCCTTCAGTGGGGGAAGGAATGTCACAGGGACAGCACAGCTTGGCAGTAGCCAAAACACTGCTCTGTTATCAACGCCAGCTACCAAAGCAAAGCACAGCACTGTAAGGGCTGTGAGCTTTACCCCAGTCAGACCCAATACAGTACCATTATGTCCTACCCTTTTTTATGTAATCTACTAGTAGTTATTTTTTTATCCTGTTGCCTTGGAGTGATTTATGATGATAGTCTATTCCATGATCCTCTGTTTTATGCCAAAAAATGGTTGCTGTATCTTTAAGGTGTGGCCTGGGGTAGGGGGGAATTTTGGGCTTTTTGGTGGGCTTTTATAAAAGCCTCACCTCCCAGGTGTGTAGCGCGGTTTGGTTTTGCTTGGCTAGCTTGGTTTTGTTGGCCCAGGCAAGAACTTTTTACCTTCCCTGGCCTTGGAGAAGCTGCAGCAGCAATCCTTCAGCTACCTTTTGAGGCGAACTGAACAGTGGGACTGGCAGGAGAGGGGTCGATCCCTTCCAGCCCCCGAACCTCAGGAAGCTGAGCTGGGCAGGGAAACCACATCAAGAGGCTCCAGCCCAGCTGCTTCATCTGCTGTGGAGAGGAGATCAACGTCAGAGAGTCACCAGATTTTCATCTGCTGCCCGAAGTGCTGCATGAAGGTCCTGTTTGTTTGGTTTTTGCCCTGAGTGAGAAGCCGGCACCATCTTGTACCATGTGTTGTGAGCGGGTATTTTCCCTGGCATTCTGGGTTTTTCTTCCCGTGTGA